>WSXT02094034.1:0-11636 GCA_011762715.2 Neuroterus valhalla
CGTTGAAAATTCAAGATGTGAAATTTCAGACGATTCTAATACTTTCTCAATCATAAATGATGAGAATGTAAAAATTCCCAAAGTTCCAGACCTAAAATTTTGTGATTAAAGATAGTTCCATTTGATGTTTCAAGATTTTTGAAAAGTTTCATTCTCCTAGCTCTTTCAAAACCTCTCGTTTTCTACCCCTTAGATCCCAAAAAAAATCAGAAATATACTAAAAAAATTTCCAAAGTCCCAGACCTAAAATTGTATTATTGAAAACAGTTTTCTCTAGACCTCTTATACGTGCTTCGAAACAAAAACTATTCAATTTTGTACTATTAAATTATCTGTTTTCTAAATCAAAATATTTGTTTCGAATCAGAATATTTTATTCTAAAACTACGTATCTGAAATTGAATTCCTGAATTTGATTGATTCTGAAATTTGTATTGGAACAGCTAAACATAAGTATAATCCAAAATGCTAAGACTTTTTCGTTCGTATCTACTGAAATTCTCCCTCAACTTTCTCCGTTATTGAAATTAATGTACATTGATTGACCCCAGAGACGAAGTACGAAATGCATTTAAATTCAGACAATGACTTGAATCAATATGTCATGTCAGAATGGTGGATTTTCCTTAATTTGACTTATTTAGTATGCGTATCAGAACATGCAAACTGCTACTGATTGGCATTTGTCTCTTCTGGATACTAACCATAATAACAAATGGAAACTGCACGTCTCAGTGGCAAACGCGCGGGGGGGGGGGGGCGACTAGAAATTTCTGAAAATCTGAACATTGAATTCATACGTTTCAACGACGAATAGCTGAAATTTCATCCAAAAAGGTAATTCTCAATGAAACATATAATAGTTGATATTTCCACTAAGAAACATTTTCATCAGAAGAATTCGAAAACTCAATCCAAAAATATGATATTCCAGCCAAAGGACCAATTTTCTATCAAATATTCAATTCTTCAACCGATGAAATGACGTTTCAAATCAGGATGATTTAACCTGAACGAAAAAAAATGAATCACAAGAAAAAATGATAAAATGAAATGTAATGTTGAAATTAATACATGTCATTAAATGATTTTAAAAAATGTTTCCACAATGTATTTTATAGCAATTTATTTAATGACCATTTGAGACACAAATTGTCGTCTCGTAAAAAGCGGAACGTTTTACGTTGAGGCAATTAATTTTTTTAGTATCAATTAATAATAAACCTAGGAGAATTACAGTCGAGGACACTCTATTGTTTTTCATTCACCTCGAAGGTATCTACTTAAAAAAATTAGAGATAAAGAAAAAAGAATATAATAATCGGCTTATTCTAGAATAGCAGGCTGAAGTAGAATAAAATAAAAAGATAAGCCGCGACGTAGATCCCATCTTCTTTTTTCATATGTATAGAGCTGTGTTTTTTTCAACTTTAGGTTAATCTTTGGGTATTTATTGCTACATTACATTTGGAGTAAATTGTTATATAATAAAAAAAGGGTCATCCATCCAAGTACTAACTGTGCTCTACGCTTCATCACTTTAATGTTCGGAAGGGAAGGTTTTCCGAGCCAGGCAAAAAAGACTATTTGGTTGAAAATTAATTTGCTCCCTTCGAAGATTCCTCTATTTTGTCAAAAAGTTGCCTTCTTTGCTGGATCCACCTTTTCTCATTCAAAATGAATGTTTCAAATTTGCTTTATAGTTGAAAATTATTTTTTTGGTGAAAAATCAAACTATTTGTTTGAAAATTCAGCTATTAGGTAGAAATGAATTTTTTTTTGTTGAAAAATCATATTTTTCGGTTGAACATTCTTTTTTTTCAAATTCATCATTTAAGTTGGTATTTCATCCCTTTATTAAAATCTTACTCTATAATTGATTAAGATGTTGGTTGGTGGAAAATTCTAATAATTGGCAGTTACTTGGCTTTTTTTCAATTTAATTTTTACAATAATCAAAGTACTTTTTCGAAAATTCAGTAATTTAACAACATTTTTCAATCTTTGTCTCTTCGAAACACACTAATCTTTTTGGTAGAAAATCAATTTTGATGAATGAGAATTCAACTATATATTTACAAATTAATTTTTTATTATTCTTTTTTGATAAGCTGAGCTTTATTTTGAGTAGAAACCTTTTTCGATCGAAGTGTTTTCAATACTTGTATTTTTTGGTAGAAATTAGTTGAAAAAAACCTCTTTCCGGCATAGAAAACTGAACTATTTCGTTAGATTCCGGTCTGTTCTGTTCCATGTTTGGTTGAAATATGATATTTACTGGTTGAAAATTAATTTTTTTAGTTTGTTCAAAATTCATGCATTTTGATCATAATTATTATTATTCGTCTTTTTGACTTGAAAATTCAAAGATTTAGTAAAGAAATAGAATATTCAGTTCAAAATAAGGTTTCTTGTTGCGAAAATCATAGTTCCAAACTAAAAATTTAACTGTTCTGTACTTCGTCTCCCAAGCTTGGAAATTTATCAATTTTCAAAAAAATAATGTTTTTAGTAGGAAATTCGTCTTTTTGGTGGAACATGTATCTTCTTCATAGAAATTTTTTTTTTCGCTGAAGATTTCACTATTTCGTTTTAGGGTTGAACCGCTTCTGTTAAATTGATTTATTCAGGAATCATCCCTATAGTTGTACATTTGACTATCTAGTTGAGAATTCATGTTTCGTTGAGTTAAAACTAACTTTTTATCAAAAAATAACGTTATCGTTCTTTCTTGAAAAAATTCTACTTTTTAGCTTGAAAACTAAACTACTTGGTTGAAAATGCATTCTTTCTAGTAGGAAATTATTCCTTTTCTTTAAGAAATTTAAGAAGAAGAAATTAAGAATTCTTCTACATTTTTTTCTTTCTATGAAATTAATCTCCTTGGTGGAAAATTTATTCCTGTGGTTAAAAATTCATCTTTGTGGTTGAAAATTGAACTATTCTGTAGGAACTTCAATTATTTTGTTAAGATAAATAAATCAGCCTTGGAAAGAATACTCATATTTTCAACAACTAAAACACTTTTTTTTTACAGAAATTGGAACAGTTAAATATACATTCTAAAAAATCAATTGACGATAACAAAAAAACGGATTTCCAACAAAATAGTTCATGTTTCAACCAAGAAGATTAATTTTTAAATAAAAAGATCAATTTTCAACTGTAGCACTCCAATTTGCAACCATGAAGGTGAATATTCAAACAAGAAGATTTATTTTCAAATAGAGAGAATAATTTTCCAAGAAAAAATACAATGTTCCAACAAAATAGTCGAATTTCAAACTTAAAAAATGGTTATTTTCAACCAAAAATGGAACAGTAACATTTTTTTAGTTCGAAAAATCAATTTTAAATCAAGCATGAGAGTTTTATACTAAACCAAAGAATCTTCAACTGAAGGAGTTGAGTTTTCAAACAGATAAATTAACCTTTACTGAAAAAAAACAAATATTGTCAACGGAAATTTGAATACTCAAATTTTGAGTTGAAAAAAATGGATGTTTAACCAAACAAATGAATATCCAACTGAAGCTATGGGATTTTCGATAAGAAAAAGTTAAATAAAATTTGCAGTTGACAAAAGTTATTTATAAAAAAACTAGCTTTCAAACAAATTATTACATATTTACGCAAAATGATGAAGAATCAAATGAAATTGTAAATTTTTAACTTAGGTAGTTGAATTTTAAACGAGAAAGGCGAGTTTTTAAATAAAATGATGAACATATAACTAGAATATTTCAATTTTTGACCAAAAATTAATTTTGGACCAAAGAATACAATTTTTTAACAAAATTGTTGAAATTTGAACTATAAAAATGGAAATTTTCAAACAAAATTTGAATAGTGACATTTTCGTCTTGAAAAATTAACTTTAAACCAAATATAAGAGTTTTTAACTAGATGAATGTTCGACTAAAATGAAAATTGTTTGACTGTATAACCTGAATTGTTAACCGTAAAGAAGAATTTCTGAAGAAGAATATAACTTCCGAAGAAATAGATAATTTTCTATCAAAAAAATCGATTTTTCAACCAAATATGTGAATTTTCGACGAAATAATTCAATGTTCAACTAAATACTCGATGTTTCACCAAAAAAAGATGGATTGACCAAAGGTTAATTTTGAATCAAAATAATGCAACTTCATTAAAAAAAAATTAATTTCCGACAAACAAGTTTAAATTTTGAATAAGCACTTGATTTTCTAACTAAAAAAGGCTGCTTTTGCAATGAACAATGTAAACAAGTTTTTTATGATAGTTCCGAAATATTTCTCCTTCGGAATTCTACTTCTACTCTAGAGAATGCTTGAAATACTTTCTTTATTTAAAATTAAGAAGGAGGGACTTTGGAATTGGGACGAATTTTAAATTGGAACAACGATTTTCTAAAATTCCTCTCTTCTAAATCCGAATTATAATTAATTTGAAAAATTTTCGTTTTATGTAAAAAATTCCCTGTTTCAAGTGAAATTATACTTCTAAACTGAAACTCCCTGTTCTAAAATAAAAACTATGATTATTTTATGAAGTTCCCTGTTCAAAGTCAGGTAAATGAGGAAAATCAAATAAAACGTGATGAATACATTTTTTTGAAAAAATGTCAGATAATAATTCTTCCTCTTCATTTGGGCTATCAACAATTGGATTATAATATGAGTCAGCTGAAAGAATTTCACAGAGCAACAAATTTACAAGACGTTCTTTTCAGTACAGTCAATCTGTCACAAAAAAGACCGTTTTTGAAAAAAAAATACCATGAAACTTTTTTTTGCGGAAATCGATAGAAGAGTATTCAAAAAGCTTAACCTGAGAAATGCGGGATCGTTCAGGGGCGCGTTTTTTTGAAAACTCAAAAAGTTTTTGGATTTGATATATCTCGGAAATAGTAGGTTTTTGGGAAAATTTGTGAGAACAAAAAATGTTATGGGCAATGTTTCCTATACAACTTTTATTAGCACATTTTCGCACAGCTAGTTTGATATAAAATTTTGAAAACCTTCCTAAATCACGTTCATTACTGAAGTCAGCATTGTTTTGGAAAAAATTAATAATAATAAATATGAATTCATAATAAAAATTTATGATAATTAGAAATAATTTGAAAGTCCTACTTACAAAAAAAAGATTATTTATTCAGTCTAAAGTAATGATTTATTATCATGTGCCCACACTAATGAACGTTGCCCTAGTCGGAAACAATGGGAAATCTACGGTGACAGGTTTGTCACGCTATAACTCGAGAACGGTAAGTCAAACAAGAAAAATTTTCATATAAATTTTCTAGGTTTTTTCAAGACGAACAACTTTCTTGTTGGCAATTTTGCGAAAAAAAATTGTTTTCTGTGCCAAAAAGCGAGATAACCCTTTTTTTGGTACTCTAGCGCCATCTATTAATTGTATATATAAAATTCGAGCGCAAGATGTGCGATATACTGAACGATAAAAAGTTAAAGATTTAAATGTTTAAAAAATTTAGAGAACTTTTAAATATATACCAGCAAGCAATAGTTGCAAGGTCACTATAATTCCAAATGATTTTAACGAGTTACAGTATAGTTTGTAGCTATCTTTTTGCACAATTAGCTTTACTGAGGCGATAAATGTTTTGTCGAGCAGAATAAAATTAACTCGCACAATAGAGTCGGCAATATAGATATTTAGAGTTTAAATTGACCTTCATGTTCTTGACTGATTTAGAGAGGTACGAAAAATATGACCATTCTTTCGAACACGTTTGAAATTACTTTTTAAAAATAATTTATTCAATCTAGAGGAACAAGGGAAGTTTTGCGAGCCAGTAATATACGGAACGCAGAATGCATTTCAATTCAAATAGTGGAGAAATCCGATTTCGGGGAATTAAACCAATCGAGTCAGTATAAAAAAATTACAAGTACTTCTATCCTCTCGAGCCAGGTTTATAAATATACAGCTCTGGAGGATGTGAAGTCATCTTTGCAATCTGAAAGCATTTCAATTTCTAACAATATTTGTCTTGATCTCGACAACTTTTGGTAGGAAGTTATTTGTTTTCTTTGAAAATGTAAAAATGTCTTCAAGATTAAAGTATTCGGTTAAAAGTTGAACTACTTTTTCGAAAATTCGTTATTCGAACTAAAAATGTTATTTTTTTGTTTAGAATTCACGAACTTTATAGAAAAGTAGCCTTTTTTATGAAAAATGAATCTTTTCGGTTGCGAATCCAATTTTTTCGTTAGAAGTTTGTCTTTTTGCAGTCAAAATAAAGTCTCTTGTGGGAAATTCCTCTACTTTGTAGAAAATTCCCCTTTTGGCTTGGAACTGCAACTATTTGATTGAGGACTAAACTCTTTTTTTGGAAATTAAACTACTTATTGAAACTTCAACTACTCCTTCATGAATTCATCTTTTTTTTAATGTACTTTTTTAAGGTGTAGATTTGACTATTAGGTTCGAAAATCATGTATTTTGTTGTAAAACTCTTCTTTATTAGTTGAAGATTGAATAATTCAGTTGAAAATTTCTCAATATCGAGGAGGATTGGTCTTTTATGCATAAAATATTATTCTTCGCTTAAAACTCCTCTTTTTTGCATGATCTCGACAATTTTCGGTAGGAAGTTATCCTTCTTTTACGAAAATATATTCTTTTTTTTCATCGGAAATTTATCTTTCTGTGTTGAAATGAACTTTTATCTTAAAAACTAAACGGTTCTATTGGATTCTTCCCTTTTAGAATTAATCATTTAATTTTCTGGTTGGAAATTTAGCTGTTTTGATTTTGATATAAAACTATTTTCTTTAAAATTCAAGTATTCAGTGAAAGTGGAACCACTTTTTCGAAAATTCTTCATTTAAACTGAAAATGTCATTTTTTTAAATTCACGTATTTCATAGAAAAATCGTCTTTTTTATGAAAAATGAAACTTTTTGGATGGGAATCCAATTTTTTCGTTAGAAGTTTGCCTTTATGCAGTAAAAATTAACTCTTTTGTGGGAAATTCCTCTACTTTGTAGAAAATTCGTCTTTTGGCTTGGAACCGCAACTATTGGATTGAGGATTATACTCTTTTTTTGGAACTTGAACTACTCATTGAAAGTTCAACTACTTCTTCACGAATTCATTTTTTTTTAATGTTCTTTTTTTAGTTGAAGATTTGAATATTCGGTTAAAAAATAGTGTATTTTATTCAAAAAAATCCTCTTTATTCGTTAAATATTCAACAATTCAGTTGAAAATTTATCAATATCGAGGAAGATTGGTCTTTTATGCATAAAATATCAGTCTTTATTGAAAACTCATATTTTTGGGTTGATCTCGACAACTTTTGGTAGGAAGTTGTCCTTTTTGTATGAAAATGTAAAAGTGTCTTCAAAATTCAAGTATTCGGTTGAAAATTGAACCACTTTTACAAAAATTCTTTATTTAAACTGAAAATGTAATTTTTTCTTCTAAACTTCACGTATTTTATAGAAAAATCGTCTTTTTTATGAAAAATGAATCTTTTTGGATGCAAATCCCATTTTTTTCCAAAAGTTTTTCTTTTTTGCGGTCAAAATTGACTCTCTCGTGGGAAATTCCTCTACTTTGTAGAAAATTCGTCTTTAAGCTTGGAACCGCAACTATTTTATTGAGGAGTAATTTCTTTTGTTGGAAATTAAATTATTCATTGGAAGTTAAACAAATTCTTTACGAATTCATCTTTTTTTTCTAAAGCTACTTTTTTTTTAGTTGAAGATTTGACTATTCGCTCCGAAAATCATGTATTTTGTTTTTAAAATCTTCTTTATTAGTTGAAGATTGAACAATTCAGTTGCAAATTTACCTATATCGAGGAGAATAGGTCTTTTATACATAAAATATTATTGTATTTTGAAACTTCATCTCTTTAGCTTGATATCGACAACTTTTGGTAGGAAGCTATTATTTTTGTTTGAAAATGTAAAAGTGTCTTAAAAGTTCAAGTATTGGGTTGAAAGTTCAACCACTTTTGCGAAAATTCGTTATTTAAACTTAAAATGGCATTTTTTTGTTCAAATTCACGAATTTTATAGAAAAATCGTTTTTTTAGGTAAAATGAATCTTTTTGGATGCGAATCCTATTTCTCGTTAGAAGTTTGTCTTTTTGCAGTCAAAATTAACTCTCTTGTGGGAAATCCCTCTAATTTGTCAAAAATTCGTCCTTTGGCTTCAAACCGCAAATATTTGATTGAGGACTAAACTCTTTGTTTGAAAATTAAACTACTTATTGAAAGTTCAACTACACCTTCACGAACTCATCTTTTTTTTCAATGTACTTTTTTTTTTGTTGAAGATTTGACCCTCCGGTTCGCAACTCATGTGTTTTGTATAAAAAAATCGTCTTTAATAGTAAAAGATTGAAGAATTTAGGTGAAAATTTATCAATATCGAAGAGAATCGGTCTTTTATGCAGAAAAGATTATTCTTTTTTTATCTATCTATTTGGGTTGAAATAAACTGTTATTTTGAAGAATGAACGGTTCTATTGAAGTCTTCCCTTTTGGAATTAATAATGTATTTTTCTGGTTGGAAATTGAGCTGTGTTGATTTAATATAAAACTTTTTTCTTCAAAATTCAAGTATTCGGTGAAAAGTTGGACCACTTCTTCGAAAGTTCAATTTTTAAACTCAAAATGTCATTTTTTTGTTTAAAGTTCATGTATTTTATAGAAAAGTCATCTTTTTTACGAATAATGAATCTTTTTGGATGCAAATCCAAATTTTTTGTTAAAAGTTCATCTTTTTACGGTCAAGATTACCTCTTTTTTTGAACCGGTAACGATAATCTACGCAAACATTTTTTTTCCATCACGATATTTAAGAAAAAAAGGATTTCTAACAGAACAGTTCATTTTTTAATCAAAGTAATGAACTTTCAAATAACATTATGAATCTTCAACTGGGAGAGTTAAATTTCAAACCTAGAGGATAAATTTCCAACTTAAGTGATGAATATTTAACTGAAAACCTTCAATTTTCAACCATGAATGTGAATATTTGAACAAGAAGATTCATTTCCAAATAGAAAGAATAATTTTCTACTATAAAATAGAGTATATCAACAAGATAGTCGAGTCTTGAAATGAAAAAATATTTTATTTCAACCGGAAAGGGAAAAGTAACAATTTTAGATTGAAAGGCTAATAATTTCAAACCAATCATAAGAGCTTGTACCTAAAACAAAAAATCTTAAACTGTAACTAAAACAAAAAATCTTAAACTGAAATAGTTGAATTTTAAAAACATTTGAAATTATTTCTTCTAAAAAGCATAAATTGTCAAGAAAAATTTGAACACTCGAATTTTGAATTACAAAAAATTGATGTTCACCCAAACAAATAAAATTTAACTACAACTATGGACTTTTCAATTAGAATAAGTTAAATTTTTAGTTAAATAAAATTACTCATAACATAAAAAGAAACTTTCACAATCAAAAAACTAACTTCCGAACAATTTGTTATATTTCTTAACAAAATGATGAATTCCCAAATAAAATTCTGAATGTCCAACTGTAGTACATGAATTATAAACCAGAAAGACGAATTTTCAACTGAAATGACGAACGTCCAACTAGAATAATTGAATTCTCGACCAAAAATCAATTTGCAATAAAAAACACCCATTTTTTAACAAAATGGTTGAATTCTGAACTATAAAAATAATCATTTTCAACTGAAAATGAAATGCTAACGTTTTCGCCTTGAAAAAAAATTATTTCAACCCAAACATAAGAGTTTGCAACTAGATGAATTTTCAACGAAGATGGAAAATATTCAACTGTATAATTTGAAAAATTTTCAAACAAGAAAATTTATTTTAAAAAAAAGATTATTTTTTACCCAAGAAACGATTTTTTAACAGAATAAATTATTAATAATTTTTAAATTCAAAAATCAATTTTTATCTAAATATGTACTCGAATTCCCGACAAAAAAAGATTGATTAATTTTTATCAAAGTAATTATATTCTCAATCAGAGGTGAATTTTAATTTAAAATAATGTACCTTTAACGAAAAAATTCAATTTTCAGCACTGGAGTTTATTTTCCAATAAGTAATTGATTTTTTGAATTGAATAGGATGAATTTGTAATGAACAATGCAAACAAGTTTTCTTTATTTGAAGGTGTTCGTTCGAGATAAATAATTTTAGTTGAAAATCTCACAATTTATTTGAAAATCTGATTGTTTGGTAAACACTAAATTTTTTGGGAAAAGATCATTTTTCTAGGTGATAATTTAAGTACGTATTAGGTCAAAAATTTATCTTCTTTGGTTGAAATTTTACTGCATTTTTGGTCAGAAATTCATGTTTTTTTCCAATTCGGTTGTTTCTTAAACATCAATCTTTTTAGAGGACATTTTTTCAAATTTTATTGAAGATTCATATTTTCAGCTTCAAATTTATTCACATGCTTACATTTTTGTTTTGTTTTAAAGTATTTCTCGAAATTAAATATTGAACTAATCCATCTTTGTTGGCAAAATATATTTTTCAATCAAAAATGAAATGGTTCTGCCTAAAATTCATGCAATTTGTTGCATGTCATTCTTTTTGCGATGAATCAATCTTCAATTGTTCCGTCGATGAATAAACTATTTTATTAAAATCATCTTTTTTGGTCCAATATTGAACTGCGTTTTTGAAAATTTTGCTGTGAATCAAACTATTTTCTTTTTTAAATCTTTTTTTTGGTCCAAAATTTAACTGTGACTTTGGAAGTTGGTGCTTTTGGTATTAAATTAATCTTCTTGGTTAAAATTCAACTATTGTGTTACAAATTAAGCTGTTTGGTTAAAAATTCATATATTGTGCCAAATGTAGCTTTGTTGGAAAACGAACTACTAGAGTCACATATTTTGGTCGAGAATTCGTCTTTTCGAATCAAAAATTCATCTGTTTTCGTTGAAAATTAACATCATTGTTAAAAATAGAACTGTTCTTGGTTGAAAAATCAACCTTCTTTGTTAGAGAACTTGAAATTTTTGTTTAAAAATGCATCTCCTATATGTTGGATATTATTCTATTCCTGCAGGTAATCTTTTTATCCGCAATTTCTATTGTTTCCCTATAAAAATTACGATGCAAAATCCAACATGCCAGTTCAAAGATCTAATTTTTTTCCAAAATAATCGACTTTTTGAATTTAAAATCTTATCATTTCTTGAGAATGAGAACTGTTTTGGGCTTTCACATAAGAAACGAAACTAAATGTTATTTTCTATTTAAATAAAAAGGACACAGAAATGAATGAATTTATTGATTCATTGATTTATTGAACTGAAGCAATACGACAAAATTTGTATCAAAAGAGCATTTTCCACTATATATTGCAATTTCTAGCCAAACAGATCAATTTTCAACTAAGATTATGAATCTTCAAACAGATGAAAACTAATTTTGAACAATTATTTTGAAACATTGAATTTGATAAATTTTATGAATTAAACCGAAATGATTTTTTTGTACCTAACTCAACTATGTGGTTGAAAATGGTACTCACTTCTTAAAAGAAACTCTGGAATTATTCGTGTTATATTATGCAGATTTCCTATATTATGCAGAAGTCAAATTTTTACATTCTCATCAGAGAAGGTATTAGATTTGTGTAAAATTTGACCCCC
>WSXT02094055.1:0-11635 GCA_011762715.2 Neuroterus valhalla
GGGAATTAGTCGTATTCTTAGTCTTAGACCTGTACCATCAATGAAATAAAGTTAGTCGTATCGAGTGAATCGATGCGGCGTATTTAAAATAAATACTATCTTGTCTCTTTCGGCATAACATAGGTGAAAAATGAAACAATATATCCTTATGACTTTTTTTGATAAAAACAAAATAGTCAGAGTTATGGTATTTTCAAAAGTCAAAAATATAAAAGAAAATGAGTATTTTTAGCCGAATAACGCAAGATTGAAAAGAAACTCAGAGAGAAAAAATGCTTCTTCTTGGGAGCCCTACAAGATGGTGAATACAACTTTTTGGATTTTCTCAAAAAATCGTAAATTCCCATTTTTATCGCACAAAAAATAATGAAAAAAAATAAGCTGTGAACTCGATAACTTTCGAAAGAATGATCATATTCGATCGTGCTTTGGCACCTATTTTGAAGGACCAAAAAGACAAGTCGAGTTCGTTAAACAGCTATTTTGGATGAAAAATCAAAGAGAATGTTCAAAATCATTTTGAACATTTTTTTGGACTTTTTTTCCAAGACTCGGAAACTGTAAGCAGGATTTCTTGTAGCAGGTTAAAAATGAAACAATTTATCCTTATGATTTTTTTTGATAGAATCAAAATTGTCAGAGTTGTGGCATTTTCAAAATTCAAAAATATGAACGAAAATAAGAATTTTCAGCCAAATACAATAAGATTGAAAATGATGTCAGGCGGAATAAATGTTTCTTCTTTGGAGTCCTTCGAGATCGTGAATACAACTTTTTGGATTTCTCAAAAAATCGAAAATTCCCATTTTTATCGCATAAAAAATAATGAAAACTAATCCGTGAACTCCATACCTTTCGAAAGAAGGACCATATTCGATCGTGCTTTAGCACTCATTTTGAGGGACCAAAAAGAGGAGTCGAGTTCGTTAACCAGCTATTTTGGATAAGAAATGGAAAAAGGGTAAGCATTTTGAATATTTTTTTGGACTTTTTTTTCCAAGATTCGAAAATTGTAAGTACGGTTTCTTGTAGTAGGTGAAGAGTGAAACAATTTATCCTCTTGATTTTTTTGGATAAAAACAAAATTGCCAGAGTTGTGGCATTTTCAAAATTCGAAAATATAGACGAAAATGACAACTTTCAACCAAGCAACGCAATATAGAAAAAAAAGTTTGAAGGAAAGAAATGTTTCTTTTTGGGAGCCCTCCAGAATGATCTTCACAACTTTTCGAGTTTCCTCGAAAAATCGAAAATTCGAATTTCGGTCGCACAAAGAATAATGAAAATAGAAAGATTTTTTTTTGGTCAAATTATGAAAGTTACGGGAAAATATAAATTAACTAAACTTGTGCACCAAAAAAAGATCTGCAAATTTGGTCAAATTAACTTTTTTGATAGAACAAGTTGTTTTTGCTTTATTTATAAAAAACAACAAAATGAATTCATTTCAATCAGTAAAAATAACTATAAAAATGGAATAATAATTTTTTTTTTAAATGACTAAAGCTAACACAGAAGATCGATAGAGAAAAGTTATTCACCCGAAAAATATCTGTAGATTTGTCATAATTTTTCCACTTGGACGCGTAGTGTTTCTTTCAATCGTGAAAAATGAAATTATAAATTAAAAATTGAATTTCTATAAAAACTACACTTGTGAAGAAAAATTAGGCAACAAAACTTCTCTACCACTTCGGACAAACTTCGATCGAGTGCGCAGCACGAGACACGCGAAGAGAATGCATTTGTTAAAGCCGGAGAAGCTTTAACAAAAGAGAATTTATGCTCATCAAATTGAAGTAGTCGACATTTCGCTTTTGAGTTTGACAAGCTCTATACACAACTGTATAGAGGTGCAAAGGTCGAGCGCGTAGCGCGAGGTAAATCCATAACCGAGCGCGGAGCGCGAGGTGAGAATACCATCGAGCGCGAAGCGCGAGATCCGGAAGATGCGCGCCGTAGGCGCGCTCAAACTCGCAAGCGAAGCGAGCTGCGCGCTATTAGAATGTGCCCGCGCTGCGGGCAGATTTTTTTTAATAATTTTTTTGCAATCAAAATTGGAATTTTCGATTTTTTGAGGAAACACGAAGAGTTGTATTCACGATCTTGTAAGGCTTCCAAAATGAAACATTTCTTCTCTCTGACTTCCTTTTCAATCTTGCGTTATTTGGCGTTATTTTCTTTTATATTTTTGAATTTTGAGAATGCCACAACTCTGACAATTTTGTTTTTATCGAAAAAAAATCATGAGGATAAATTGTTTCACTTTTTACGTGCTACAAGAAATTGTACTTACATATTTTGCGTCTTGGAAAAAAAAGTCCAAAAAAATGTTCAAAATGCTCCACCACTTTGATTTTTTATCCAAAATAGCTGGTTAACGAACTCGTCCTTTCTTTCCCGGTACTAAAAAAGTGTGCCAAAGCACACGACGACGACGACAACAGACAGACACCAACGTGAAAACTACTTTTTCGGAATCAGGAAGTCTCAAAACGTGGGGATTCCATCAATTCCGCGAAAGTCAATTTTCACATAAAACCAATACCTTCTCATTATGATGAGAATGTATGAGTGTAGTTACACTGTCTTAGGTCTACTCCGGTACATAAACAAGTGGAGTATAAGTGATCTCGAATTTTTGAAACCGGAAAAGTGTAGAAATGCTGGATTCAGGTCCACTTCGGCATAATAACTCATGTGCAATTTCGATGCACTCTTTTTCATACCAAAAATGTGCGAAAACGCGGAAACTATGAGTGACAACAAATTGTTTTTTGCGCAGGAATTTAGGGCTAATTGAGTGCCCCTGATATTTCCCATGCTTGAAAACCCGGGCACTTTCTTTGAAACCAGAAAGAGTAGTAATGCTGGCCTCAGGTCCACTCCGGTGTATAAATTTGAAAAATATACTTCATTTCGAATTATTTTTTCACGCAAGAATATAGTGCTGATTAGTAACTCTAGTTCTGCCCTATGCCCGAAATCCGGGCACTTTCTTTAAAACCAAGAATGTCTATCAATGTTAGCTTCAGGTCCACTCCGGTGTATAAACTCGGAAGATATAAGTGGTATCATATTCTCCTTCACGCAGGAATTTGGTGCTAAATAAGTGCCCTCGAATTTCCCTATGCCCAATATCTGTGCACTTCGTTTGAAACCAAAATCTTCGGGGAACACGGAAGCTAAGAAGGATATTAAATTTTTCTTCGCGTAGCATACTTAGTGCCTGTTGAACGCCCCCGGTCCATTCCAGTATTAAACAAGTGAAATATAAGTGATCTCGAATTCTTCTCCACGCAAGACTCTAATCCTAATCAAGTGCATCCATATAAGTTGTTTTGAAAATAGAGAAAAATTTATTAGAAAATGGAGTTGATTCTACAGTTCATTAACTACGTCTTCTGGAACAACTTTCGCTACTTTACGAAATTCTTTTGCGAGTGTTCTAGGGCACTGCATCTCAGTCCAACTTACGGGGATCATTGATGTACCTAAAAATAGATAAAGAAAAGCGTTAAAATTGAAATCATTTGACGCTATGAGAATGACAACTTGCCTTAAACCAATTTCATGTTTGTTCTTGAATGATGCGTAACATAACGGGATTTCAAGGACAATTTGAAATCCACTTAAACAAGTTGTAACGTTCATGGCCTTACTCGAATACTAAGGTAGGGTAAGGAGAAGTAAAAGAAAACATGGCCGATGCGTAATGGCATATTGTGTACCAAAGAGGAAAACTGGCTATTTTGCGCTAAGTGTGAGATAAATTGAAGCGTTGTTAATGTATCGTGAGAAATAATTCACATGTGGCGCAAACGAATGAGCACGCGCGCAACTCTGTTTTGGGCCTAGTGGACGGTACTGGACGGAGAAGACAAAGGCATTTGACGCGCGTCGCGATCAGAAACGGATTATACAAAAGGGAAAAGGGGACAATGTTAAAATAGGTTAAGTTGGAATCAAGCAATTGATAGGGCCGCGAGAGAAGGAAAGATGAAAACTAAAGGTAATAAGAAAAACGGAAGTACAAGAAAAGAGGGGCAAAAGCAGAAGGGATAGGATACAGAAGAAAGAAGTTGAGGATGACAAAGCAAAAGAGCAGAAGCTCAAAATTTAATCATTCAAAACTGGAATCATTTAATACTGAGCAACTTTGAATTTCGTGCAGATATCAAAATACTGAAAATAGTTTGGTTTCATTCCTAAATCTTTCAAAACTCCATCATTTGAAAAAAAAATATACTATATAGTTGAAACAATTATGGTAACAAATTCTTAGTTAAATAATCAATTTCAAAGTGCATAGTCTCAAATTTACATTGGTAAATTATGCAATATCCTGAAAGCCCAGAATTGTAGAATTTCAAATTTTGGATTTATGAACGCTACAATACAGGCCATGATTTTGCCTACAGCAATTCTTCAACGGGGGCACCTCAATGGATGTGTTTGATGACAACATTTTAATTTTACCCCTCAAAGTTCAATAAGCTTCAATTGATTACAAAACTCTTATTTTACTACTGACACGAAAAAAAAGGTTTCAACTTATTTTTACCATATTAGTGTAGATATTAGGAAATGTTTAAGTATCTTAATAACATTACATAATTTATTTCGAAACTGAAACTTAGACGAAATACTTGTAGAATATTAACACAGGTAGTTATAGTTGGTAGAATTACTTCAGGTTCCCTGATTATAGATTTGGCGAGCGGTGATAGTTTTGCAAAACTGCAGTCTACACAAACGTGGAAATAATGAATCGGTTTGAATCAGTAATTAACATACCAGAAACCGCGTGCCATGTGAGTCACCACTGAAAGGAGCATTGAATGCAGATATGAAGATTTACGCTAGGAAGGAACATCTTTTCCCAAGTGATTGAGGGAAGACCATAGTGATAACGCTGCATCGTTAAAATATCATACACCACGGTTACATGCAGTTTTCTGTTCAGTAATTTCCAACCAACAACTTCAAACGGTTAGAAGGACCATAATTTCCTCATAATATTATCAGCATGTTTTTCTCCAAATTTGAAGTTACGCTAGAAGTTTTAGAAAGTAAACAGAGGGAAAGTAATTGAGACAAGAATGATTCCCGATTAATAAAAAAAAAAACCACTATACATTTATCTCGCGATTATGTTCCGGACTCGAATGTGGGTGAATTACAATCACAGGGCAATTAAAATCTAGTTCAAATTGGATTTGGAGCGACGAGCGAGCAAGCTTATGTCAACACTCAGGATTGCATATAGTCTCTGAACGCCGCACGCAGAGTCGCAATGTAAGCAACTTGTAATTAGGTAGATGTGACGTTCCACAAAGAAAAGGCTTTAACAGAGATGTGCCTCGGAATGGAAGATTCACGCCTCACTTTCCATTTGAATAATCATTCGTGTTTTGCGTCAGAAAATCAAACTATAGGGCCAATGACAAAGACACCGGGCGCGTCCTCAGATTGAAAATATAAAGTCCTTGTACTAATGGTTTTTACTAAATACGACTAATAAAAAAATAAGCTGTCGCGAACAGTTGTATAAGGGTGGTCCCGAACGGAAAAAAAAACCCGAAGCTAAAGCGTGAACAACCGTTCTCAAAGCAAAATGGAACCTTGGTGAGGTGACCTATAACGGTGTCTCTGGGATACCAAGCGACCACTCAACGATGAGTCGTCGACTTTTGTCGAATCCGAGGACCATCAGACCAATAACTTGTCGACAAGCTGTATGAGATCTTTACAGCTATCCTAAACAACATGATTAGGCAATTGAACGAACAACGTAGATACACAAGAGGCGTAGCAGACTCTCAGGAGAACATGCCAATCAAAAGAAGCATCTGCAAAGAGGCTGCAATCTACAATTGCAATCTGACGATGGCTTGAATGGACTAATAGGCACCTTTCGATTCGAATTACTATAGAGCTATGACTTGTTTGTTGGAAAGCTTGGAGGTTCATCCATACATAGAGGGATTAACTCATCTGCGAAACATCCTGTGACGAACAACACCGTACTTTCCAGAGGGGCGTCTTTCAGGGCAACAACATGAGCCCTCTCCTCTTCGGCATCACACTTCTGCTAATATCCATGGCACAGCGCTATTCCCGTGCATACGTCTGCAGCAACCGTACTGTTGCGAGAATAAGGTAACTCGTGCATTTTTTATAGAGGACCTGGAGATCTATGCAAAGCAGATTAAGCATGCTTCGAGGACCGTCGAGAGGTGCACGGAAGAAATTGGTATAGGCTTCGGCTTGGGCAAGTGCACCAGGATTCATGCCTAAAAAGTTGTTGAGAAATATTTTCGTATTGAGATAAATGCCTCTATACTCTCGCGCGGAATTGCGCCACAGCTCATACCAATCAGATGCTCTGGTAAAATCAGCGGCAAGCGAGCGCAAAATGTACTTCATTCATGAAAAAAATATTTCGATAACGAAATTTCCCTTCGTGGAATGTGTCGATAAAAAACGTCGACAAAAGAATCAAATCATTGTTCTTCATTATTTTATGCAACATTTTATTCATTTCAGGAAATATTACAAATATAACATTACCTTCTTCACTGTGTGCTATGACGACACCTAGTTCGTTCTCCGCCGTACTTAGTTGATAAGTATGAGCTTCCGTCATTGGCAACTAATTAAAATATAGGAAATTTGAAATCTATGTTTCTAACTTAGTATGGTGGAAAAAATGGTTGCATAAGTTTCTTAGAAGGTCTGAAAAGGTTCCTTCTTTCTAAGTAATGATGAAGTCAAGGATGAACTCGACTTCAAGACTATTGGAGATGATCAAGATTTGATGATTCAGGTTTGGTAGCGATATTTGGGTCTATACTTGGGAGCCAAAGCTCTCGTCTCGCCTGAAATATATTGATGAATGATAATTTCCCAACTGCTTGCAAAATTCTACACAAAATTATAAATTAGATTTTTCGAATAAAAATAAACTCTACACGCTGGAGCTTTGCACAATTATACTCTATAGTCACTACACAGGCGAATTGAATTAAATTCGTTCAAATTTTTCTGAGAACCCTGCGCCGATTCATTCAACACAGCAAATCTCTACAGTTACACGCACTCATGCAAAACAGCTACAAAATCAATAACAATGTGAGAATTAAACAAATTAGTTTTTTGATTCACTCGTTCAGAGTTTTCTCGTACAGAGTTTAAGTGTGCAGAGTTTATTTGAATTTGCAAAATTTGAATTACGTTTCTTTAAAAGTTCCACAAAGTAGGATTTAGCTGTGTTGAACATAAATAATACATGAGTTTTTAAATGAATATGATTCAGAATGAGCAGAATCTCCAAATATAGACTTGTCAGGTGCAGTGTTCAAGTTTCCAGATTCGCTACCGAGAAAACACCTAAATTTTGTTGGGTTCCCGGATAAAATGTATTTCTATCAATCAGAGAATATCAGGAAATAGGAAAACTCAATTCATCAACTTTGCTCATTTTTAGTGGTTCCAAACAATTTGAAATGATATAAAAATAATAAGAGTTTACATGTGAATAAATAAGTATTAGTGTTTGGTGTCAGCTTGTATATACACAAAATGGGCAAGTGTATAGTACCAAACTGTAATTCGGGCTACAATTCCAACAAAGAAAAAACCCATCGCTTTTCTGTTGCACCCGGAGCATTTAGGCTTCTAAAATTGAAAAGCAATTCCCAGTTAAGAATACGTTGTGAAACCTGACATGGTAGTCTGTTACTTATTACAGAAAAATGTGAAACAGAAGGTAGAATCGAAAAATGATATCTTTCCTAAGAATGAGATTAAGAGATTTAATCAAATTATAGCAAAATGTAAGAACAAGGAAGAATCAAACAATTATTCCCTCTTAAGAATGAGATTGAAAGATTCAATCGAATTATGCACCATGGTTGTAATGTAATAGGGGATACTTGTATGAAGATCAAAAATAAATACATGGATTTTCAGAACATTGAGAACATCAAAACAAATAATTTTATTTCAAACAGACCAAACTTTAATAGCAGACCCCTAAATCATATCTGATTATGATTCTAAAAAAAATTTATTTATGTAGTAGTAGACATTTTTGTATTTAAGGTTTCCGATTTAGAAATAGTTTGTAGTTTGAACATTTATGCAAGATCATTCAATTGAAAAGGATTATAAAATGGAAATTTTTTCATTTCGGACTGCGAAAATTGCAGGGGATTTTCTTGTTAGGAAATTTGTCGAATAAATCTCAATGTTAAATTGTATTTTTTTAAATGTGTTAGAAATATAAAATTCTAGAATTTTAGAAGCTTAGGCTTGGAAACATTTAGAATAGTTTTCAATTTGAAATAGTTAAGGAGGATACATTATAACGTTTCTTATGTTTAGAAAATTTTATTTTTGGGAAAATCAAAATCAAAATTCATTTTCTGAAAAAGTTGCTACTTTTCTGCTCGAAAAAAGTGCTCCTTTTATCCTCTTTGAAACCATATACAAGAAAAAGTGTAATGGAAATATTTTTTGGTCAAATTGAGATTAATCTATAAATTCTGTATGTGAGGGAACCTTTACGTTAGCTTAAACTCCCTTGTGCTAATCCAATTATACTTTTATTATATTGTTTTGGTGCTCTCAAACCTTTCAAAAATATTTTTCAATTTTAAAAAATGTGTATTTCAGATGGATATATTTTTTTTTATCAAATTGAGATTCATTAATGAAAAGCGTAAAGGGAGGTAATGGTCACTAAATTTACTTATTCGTCTGAATGCTTTTGAAAAGGATGAATGAAACTAACGCGTGAAAAATATTTTCATACCACTTTTTCTTGTATATGGTTTGAAAGAGAATAAAAAAAGCAATTTTCCTGAATGGAACAACAAATATGAAGTAGCGTTTCTTTCAAAAATACACTTTTATTTTCATTTTCCAAAAAAAGAGATATGCCGAATAATAAAAATGTTTATACTCTTGAAAAATATGAAGAGCTTTCCAAAACACTATAGTAAACATCCAATTGATTTAGCCTAAGAGAAGTTACACTAACGTGAAGGCAGTTGTACACGTGAAACATTAAAAAATTCAGGCCCCTATATATTGACAACCGGTAAACACATGGGTCTATGGTTTAGAAAACTAATATAGGTCCACTAGGACCATAATCCAGCCACTGATCAGAAACATTGCGATTTCAGGTAGAAACACTTGATATATTCTGCCTACGCATAGATACATATAAATTTGTCATTCCACTACATGCCTGCAATGTACGCAATTATTTAAAATGAACTTTCATTGAATTAGTGTGTACTGGAAGAATAAAGGTTGCAAATATTGATTCACCATCAAGTAATCTGATTTCCGATTTTCCTTACATAACTGTAAGGTTATATTAACATTCTGAACTCAACAGTTTCCAGATTTCTTTGAATGAAGGATACAACTCTTGCTAGAATGATGTCACCTGAACGAAAAGATCTGTACATTTCAATTTTATCCTTTTCGGTTTCTCTAACATCTTCTCTACGTAAAATCCCTCTATAAGGTCTAGTTAGCACTATGTCTCCTATGCATTTTATTGTACATTTACAAAACCTTTGATTGACAAGAGTTACCACTGCAGTCACTATATCTCCAGGTGCAGGGACAATACTTTGCTCCATTACGCTGTGAACTTCGATTCTTTTATTCTAAACAAAAAGTTATTATTATTACGAAAATGTATTATATTTTCCATTCAAAGCGCAAAAATGCATGTTTACTTACATTTTTGTCTTTTACTATTTTGACAAAACCGGCAAGTTTCGAGTAAATATAACCAAGCTGCTCGTAAGTTCCAGATCCAGGAATGTTTTCTTTGTCGGATACAGATAATCTTTGTCCTAAAATATAAATGAAAAAAACCTAAAACTTTCAAATGTATTGCCTTAAGGGGTAACATCTATATAAAAATTTCAAAAAATCGATTTTCTTAAAGCTAAATTGGTACGCAATTATGTCGAAAACAATGTCCCAAAACGATTTCTCGAAAAAAAAAACAATTTTCACCGAGGTACAGCTGTCGAGCGCATGGCCCCCCGTCATGCTCACGGTCTTTTTGCAGTTCTTAAACTTTGAACGCGCTTTTTTGAAACCGCTTTTTCCCAATCGGCTACCACGATTACTCCGTCAGTTTTCATCCAATCAATTAAAAATTTTGACAGAATCTTTCAACCATTATTATCCAACGTCTTACGTACGATTTTTTCGATAAAATAAAAACAAGTTTTTCGGACATTTTTTTTTTTTTTTTTAATTTTTCTTCAAAAATGCACAATTTTGTGGAAAATTGCTGTTTTTGAAAAATCTTACGTGAGACGTCAGAGAATATTGGCGACAAATATTCGGTGGCCGTGGAGGCCTTTGAAAAAAAAGTAGCTGTACTCTGGGTCCGCTAAAAGCACTATTTTGGTTTTAAATACTTCCAAAAAAATCACCGACGGCAGTAGCTGCGTGGTAACTTCCGACTTGGGCGGGATCTCGAATGTCAAGCATGAACGGGTGCGGTTAACGCTCGGATGGGTGACTGTTCAGGATTCTCGCTTGGTCGTGTTTTCACCATGTTTAGTTACTGTCGAGCGGGAGATTTGACGCCTAGGATCGGTGTAGGCATTCGATGCTATCGAAGGTCTACATCTAAACTCGCCTGTCGATAATCGACTGCGCTCAGGAATTTTGGTTTTCTGCAGTTTTCCTCTCCTCTGACTAAATGCTCAGGTGAATGCGAGCGTTTCAAATAAAAAATCCAGCTGCAGACGGTAGGGGTTTCAGAGATTAAAAATCCCACAGGATTGAGTACGTCAGGCATTACTTGGAGGCTTATTATGAGAGTTGGGGTTATTGGGGATTTCGGGAAGGGATTTGAGTTGAAGGGTTCAATATCTGACGATCTCCTGTGGGAGAGGGGAATATAGATATGTAAAAACCCGAAAAGGATATACATGGAGTGAAAAATCTTATCTAATCTACTTCCGAAAAAATCAATTATGTTCCTTATAATGTGTGAAATAAACTTATTTTAATTGGAATATTATGTGTCTTTAAAAAAAGATCGTAACAATGACCTTCAAAAACAGCCTGCTACATAGATGTAACCCTTAACGTATAATCATATTATGTTATGTTCCCGATTTTACGGAATCAGAAGAATACAGGACTTTTATCTTGAAATTTTGACGGGTGCGGATAAGCGCTTCTACTTCATCCGACACAAGATCCATGATGCAAATATTTTATTTTAAAAGTTATTTTAAAAGTTAAGAACGTAGATTAGATGTTAAAGTGGGTAAGTTTTCCTTGTACTTGTTTTTGCACGACGACTAACTTGTTGTCATGGTTCGGGGAATCTGAAACAGAAGATACAGAATCAACGCGCCGTCGATATTGCCTTATTAGTATACAAATCAATGTATTTCCGGCAAATATCTAAAAACACGTGAACCTATACCACGACGCTTTCGTTTACTCCAACGATTCTCCTAAACCATTTTAATTAACTCTCAAAACATTGTAAACCTAAGGTCATAGACTACATCCTAGCAGATGATAGAGTCAGAAAGCTGATAGTGGGAATGGAAGTAGGAAATGAGATAGGCTC
>WSXT02094066.1:0-11635 GCA_011762715.2 Neuroterus valhalla
TATTTACGAACTTATCTGCAAATTTTCCCAAGGCAAATAGAATATATCCTATACAGCAGTGAAAATTTTTCTATGCATGAATTGGGAAAATTTCCCAAATATTGTTGGGAATTCCCATTTCCAAAAATGAATGTAAAAAGTTCCAAACCGATCGAAATATTTCCATTAAGTAGGGAAATTGTTCTAAAGTTTTGGGAGAATTTCCAACTTTCTTAGAAAAATAATTTTTTCCAACCAAATTTGGGAATTTCACCCACAAAATAATTGAGAAATTTTCCGAAATTTTTTACAGTGTACTTCAAGCATTCTTCAGAGTTCAAGTAGTATTCTGAAGAAGAAATATTTCTGAAATATGATAAAAAGCTTCTTTACATTCTCCATTGCGAATTCATCCTGTTTTAGTTGAAAAATCCACTATTTGTTTGAAATTTCAACTTGTTTGTTGAGAATCAAATTTCCTTGTTAACGTTGCGTTATTTTGATACAAAATTCACATCTGGTTGGAATTGTAACTACTTTTTTGAAAATCATTTAAACTTTTTTTGGTGTGAATTCAAGTATTTAGTTAAACATTGAATTTGGTTTTGAAAATGGAACTATTCCTTTGAAAATTTATGTACTTCGTGGAAAGTTTGCTCCTTTTGTAGAAAATTAATGTTTATGGTTAAAAATGCATCTTTTTGATTGAAAATCATCTATTCATTTGAAGATTCATTATTATACCTGGAAATTCACCAGTTTTTGTTAAAAATCAATTACTTCAATTCAAAATTCAACTGTTTCATTTTCATGGGAACTTGATTTTTCCTGGTTCAAAATTCGACGTTTCGGTAAAAATTTGTTTTTTTGAATTGAACATTTTATTATTTTGTTGAAACTCTACATATTTTGTTGAAAAATCGATTTTTTGTAGAAAATTATCGCTTTCTTCGGCAGGTAATATTCTTCTTCAAGAATTCTTCTTTACGGTTAACAATCAAGTAATGCAGTCAAACATTCTTCATTTTAGTCGAACATTTATATAGTTAAAAACTCTTATGTTTGGTTTAAATTTAATTTTTAAGGTCAAAAATGTCACTATTCCATTTTCGTTTGAAAATTTCTACTTTTATGGTTCAAATTTCAACCATTCTGTTGAAAAATTGTACTTTTGGTTTGAAAATCAATTTTTCTTCCAAACATTGAACTATTCTGGTTAATTGTTTCTCATTTCAATTAAAAATTCGTCCTTCTGTTTCAGGTTTAAAATTTAACTACTTCAGTTAAACATTTACAATTTCATTTGATTCCTCATCATTTTTTGTCAAAATGTAATAATTCGTTTATAAAGTTAGTTTTTTCTTGGTTGAAAGTAAGTTTTTTTTGTTATAAGTTTTTCTTTTTTTTTCAACTGGAAATTTAACTTATTCTAATTGAAAATCTCATTATTTCATGGTTTCAGTTGAAAAAATATTTATTTACTTAAACATCCATTTTTGTCAATCAAAAATTCGGAGTAATACAATTTTCGTTGACGATTTACCTTTTCAGTAAAAGTTAATTTATCTGTTTGAAAACTCAACTATTTGAGTAAATATTCTTTTCTTTCACTACAAAGCACTTATGCTTGTTTTAATATTGGGTTTTGAACTAAAAATGTTACTGTTCCATTTTTAGTTGAAAATGATTATTTTTTGACCTTGAAATTCGACCATTTTATTAAAACTATATTTTTTCATAGAAAATGATTCTTTCTTTTTGGAAAGTATTCTTTTTGTTTGAATATTCACCTTCATGATTGGAAATTGAAGTGCTCCAGTTAAATATTTATCTTTTTAGTTGGAAATTGATCTTCTTGTTGTGAAAATCTGCTGTTTTTTTTTGTCGTAGATTGATTTTTCAAATTGTAAGTTTGACTGTTCCAATTTAAAAAAAATGGTATTTTTTTGTTGAAAATAAGAGTATTCTTTTTAGAATTGATTTATTTTGCAATGTTTGATCTATTGTGTTAAAGGATGTTTATATTTGAATAAAAATAAAAGTTCTAATATAGATACGTATTATACGCATTCTAAACCCTTATCGTATTCCAGATTGCTTATCTTAGAGGGTAAATTAAAAATCGACGCCATCAGTCTCACCTAGTTAGCATGTTATTCTTATCACAATATTCATAAACAATTTATCTGGAATTATCACGATAATAAGAGCTCAAATTGAAAAGTTTAATTGGCACCAGGTAAGTAATCTCTGCGAAATAAATAATAATTATCAGCTGACCACGCATAAGCATCTATTACTTAATAAATAAAAACTTTTATTATTTCCTCCTGTGGTAATGTGACAAGTCTCAATATCACGTGCCAGGCTCAAATACTGACACACGAGTCACGGACCATCACGCAAGGTGAATGAAGGAGTAAATATCTCTAAAGACCTGCAAAGTGCCTCTAAGCTCCTCCCACCTAAACTATCCTCCTCTATCAATTGATAATATGGACATGACAAGAACTAGAAATTTCTCCAATTCGAGAGGACAAATATTAAAAGAACTGCAATAGCAAGATAAAAAATCATGTTTCTTCAACAAATTGTGTGAGTCATGGAAAATAAATATACATAAGTCACATGAAACCTTCGGAATAATTTCCATTGCTGCATTTGCTTTCCATATCGATATCGAACCTCTAGTGATAATATTGCTTATCAGATAAAACAATTAAGAACAAAACATTTTAATAAATACGGAGTTTCCGTCTTCGTAAATCGATAGACTTTGTTGCAAATCCAATTTCAATCATTTCTTGTAAACAGTATATTTTTACGCTGATTTTATTTCGATAAATGAGTCCCGTGATCAATATCAACCCATTCTGGGATTCCCGAGATACTAACCGCACCGAAAAATTTCACTGGTCAAGTTTTAGGAAGATTGATTGAGTAAGGGGTCGTCCATAAACTACGCAGTCGATTTTAGGGGGGAGGGGGGTTGTAAGAAATACTACGGTCATCAACGGAAGAGGGGGCGGGGGCAGCTCCAATGAGATCTACGTAGCCTTGATTAAAACTTCAATTTTTAATTTATTAATAAATGAACTCTGTTACATTATGTTGTCACGTTGTAATTGCTTCTAATAAGACTTGTAATTTAGAAATTACAGGGTAGTTATTTGGCTGAAGATTTCAAATTCCCGGTTTTCCACGGTCAAGTTTTTCGATTTTCCCGCCAACTAGAAGTAACATATTTACATTTGTCGCAAAACGCCTAAATTTATTTTTATTCAAATCTAAACATCCTTTATCACAACAGATCATACATTACAAAATAAATAAATTCTAAAAAGAATACTCTAATTTTCAACA
Organism: Neuroterus valhalla; assembly: GCA_011762715.2. Taxonomy (NCBI): domain Eukaryota; kingdom Metazoa; phylum Arthropoda; class Insecta; order Hymenoptera; family Cynipidae; genus Neuroterus; species Neuroterus valhalla. Next base: position 3,343 of record WSXT02094066.1, read on the forward strand.
AAAAAATATAATTTTTTTACAAAAATTAGAACAGTTAAACGTACAATTAAAAAAATCAATTCACGATCACAAAAAAAAACAGATTTCCGACAAAATAGTTCATTTGTCAACCAAGATAAGGAATTTTCAAATAACATGAATCTTCAACCAGAACACTTAAATTTTAAAACAAGAAGATGAATTTTCAACTAAAACGATAAATATTCAACTGGAGCATTGCTGCAAAATTGTATTCCTCAAATTTTTTATTGGAAAAATGGATGTTTAACTAAAAAGATATACTTTTAACTGAAACTATGAAATTTTCAATTGGAATAAGTTAAATTTTCAGTTGAAAAAAAACTACTCATAAAAAAAAACAAATTTCGAACAAAAAAAAAACTAACTTTTTAAACGAATTATTACATTTCGACAAAAATGATGAAGAATCGAATGAAATTGTAAATGTTTAACTGAAGTAGTTGAATTTTAAACCAGAAACAGGAGGACGAATTTTTGGCTGGAATGAGGAACATTTAACTAGAATAGTTCAATGTTTGGGGAAAAATTAATTTTCAACCCAAAAATACAATTTTTCAACAGAATTGTTGAAATTTGAACCATAAAAATAGAAAATTTCATACAATAATGGAACAGTAACATTTTTAGTCAAAAACCCAATTTTAAAACAAGCATGAGTGCTTTATACTCAAAAAAGAATATTTAACTGATGGAGTTGAGTTTTCAAACAGATAAATTAACTTTTACTGAAAAGATAAATCGTCAACGAAAATTGTATTACTCGAATTTTAAATTGAAAAGAATGGATGTTTAACTAAAAAACTAAATTTTTAACTGAAACTATGAAATTTTCAATCGGAATAAGTTAAATCTGCAGTCAACAAAATTACTCATGAAACAAAAAACTAACTTTCAACTAAAAAAAAACTAACTTTTCAAACAAATTATTACATTTTCACAAAAAGTGATGAAAAATCAAATGAAATTATAAATATTTAACTGAAGTAGTTGAATTTTAAACCAGAACCAGAAAGACGAATTTTTAACTGAAATGAGGAACATTTAGTTAGAATAGTTCAATGTTTAGAAAAAAATTAATTTTCAACCAAAAAATACAATTTTTCAACAGAATGTTTGAAATTTGAACTTAAAAAATAGACATTTTCAAATAGAAATGGAATAGTGACATTTTTGACTTGAAAAATTAATTTTCAACCAAAAAAAAAGAGTTTTTAACTAGATGAATGTTCGACTAAAATGAAAAATGTTTGACTGCATAACTTGAATAAGAAAAAATAGATTTTTCAACAAAATGTGGGAAGTTTCAACGAAATAATGAAATGTTTAATTCAAAAAGACAAATTTTCACCGAAACGTCGAATTTTTAACCAGGATCAAGTTTCCATGAAAATTAAACAGTTAAATTTTCAGTTGAAGTAATTGATTTTTAACAAAAACTGATGAATTTCCAGGTATAATAATAATGAATCTTCAAATGAATAGATGATTTTTAATCAAATAGCTGAATTTTTAACCATAAAGATTAATTTTCCACAAAAAAGGCAAACTTTCCACGAAGTACATAAATTTTCAAAGAAATAGTTCCATGTTCAAAATCAAAAATCAATTTTTAACTAAATACTTGAATTTCCACCAAAAAAAGATGAATTGATTTTTAAGAAAGTAGTTACAATTTCAACCAGAGGTAAATTTTGAATCAAAATAATGCAACTTTAACAAGAAAATTTTATTTTCAACAAAACAAGTCTAAATTTCTAGTGTTTAAATTATTACACAAATTCTCTTTGCCTAAGAATTTAGTTAAATCTCTAAATTTCAAACTACACCTCTCGATTATATTAACTTAATTAATAATAATTAATACTCTCCAATTGTTTTAATAAAAAAAATTAAAAGGTTAAATTAAATTTAACCTCTTCACTGAAACTCCCTATCCTAAAATAAAAACCATAATTATTTTCTGAAATTCCCTATCATCAATTCGATTATCAAATTTGAGTCAGCTAACAAAATTTGACAGTGCAGCAAATTTGCAAAACTTTCTTCTTATCTCGGAAAAAAAAATTCTTCCTCTCATGACGTATAGATATATTTAAATATTTTGAGAATCAGATTAAAGGAACGTTGCATTCTTCATATCAAATGATAAGATCTCTTTTTGATTCATAAAAATAAATCTGTCATTTTTCGCATTTTTTTTGGCAGAATTTTAAATAGTCTAGGTTGAGTCAAGTAAGTTCCTGGTTTTCGATTAAACTCCCAGTCGTTTCTCGTTTAAGTCGCCACCCTGAATTGTTATCAAGTTTACTTTCAGTTGAAAAAACTACGTAGTTTATGGACGACTCCTAATTTGAAAGATAGTATTGGAGAAAAGTTAGTTGGATGATGGGAAAAGAAACACGATGTCAATAAAATCTCTCATAACACTTTTATAACTCAGAAGGTTTGAAATTTGAATAAAATTCCCAGAAAGGTCTTAATCAGGTGATAGAGATTTTATGGAAATGCTTTATTTTCGTGCATCATTTGAATCAATTTTATGCTTGTCGGCATACATCAAAGAGTGTGAGTTTAGATCACGGAATAGTGTGTAATTGACTAACAATGGATGACGAAGATTGTTCTTTATCGTAAATTATCAGTGACACGTTTTGCATGAAACGTTGACTCACGTCGGAGTTTTGCGATAAAAGTAGCCACGCGTTAACTCTAACTGTGATCAAGATTATGCACCTGTTCTAAGATAATTTTTTCATTTGATAAAAATAAAAATAACAATGTACACCATTTTCATTCTAAGAAGGAAAACAAGACGCATTTATTTCATGCTGCATAAAATTATAAGAAAATCCTCTTATCTTTTCTACGTGTCAGGTAGAATTTAGTGGTATTGGTCTTATCAGTAGATATCGTATCAATACCAATACATTTATATCTATAAAAAGTAACCTTTTCTCAATAATAGAATCAGGTCTCAAAATTGTTGTAAAAGAGAAGATCTCTCAAACTTGAATGAAAAAATTAACAAATTATCTCTGCATCAGCGATCAATGATCCTTTGGTTAAAAATTCATATCGTGTCCACTCGACACAAACTTAGGCTTCAAATCGTTTATCTATGTTCAGAATCGAAAGGCAGAGGCAGACACTTCAGGTAGTAAAATGATTAATAAGACTAGCAAAATCGGAACTGATTAATAACCTAGAAGTCATTACATAGCTCATTTAACACTATTTGGGATTAGATTACTGATATCGAAAATGCTCGATAATTTATAATTGGAGTACATGCCTGAAGTGAATGATAACTGACTTCAAAGATACTTGACTTAGATAATTGACTTGAATAATTGATTCGAATAATTGACTTGGATAATTGTTTCATATGGTAATTGCTATCCGCGGTAATTGTAATGTTGTGTTCTCTACAATGTAGTATCCATATCAACAATATCAGCTAATGATGCAAACAATTTTCAACATCAGCGAACTCGGCATAATATGCAGTTTCAAGACTGTAATTTAGGACATAAGAAAGTTTTCAGAATCTCTCAGATAAAAAAATATGCATTCTTCCGCGAAAGAAGGAAGATTCAAATATCTCCGTTCCAAGAAGGCTGGATGAAATGGGTAAGTTGGAATTCATCTTCCCTCCGTGAAACGTTTACGCAAAATCGTTGAGCGTGTACACGTAGATGCAACGTCGCACGCGAGATCAGCCCGAACAGGTGAGTTTGCGAACCAGGGGTGAATTCGACACAATGTAACCAGCACAATGCAACAATGAGTCAGCCGCGAATGCGTTCAGAAAGGACGCGTGGGTGTTTAGCGCCTACCATAGGGGATTCAGGACCAACAGCTGACGGACCCTTCCCATATCCTATTTCCACCCTTCGTTATGTATCCTATATAATATTCAAAACTTGTGAAAAATGATCGCCAATTCTTTGCTTTGAATACATTTCCTAAAAAGTGTTTATTTGGATAAAAGATTGCCAAGCAATAGTCGCATCGAGATGTTGCATACAGCTTTTTATTCTGTTGGAAGATTGTAGGATTGTTTCAGGACTATGTTGTTTGAGAATATTTTATGCTTGAGCAAAACAAAGACATGTTTTTCATAAATTTTTCGAAAAATTTAGTTCATGTTGTGGAGTGGTACAATTCTCGGAAGAACGAAATAGAAGTAGTGTTCATAAAAAAATTGAAATTTTTATTATGATTGGATGGTATTACTACCTTGTTGATCATTCATATGCATAATCATTTTAGAATCATCAACATTTGATGTTAAATTGAGGAACAATAAATTGAGGAACAATAAATTGTTCTGCCGGTACGCATGAGCATAATCTCAACAGTGTTGAGACTTCATCTAGATGTGACAGATAACATGACGGACAACATAATAGAGATCCGAACCAGAGTTTTTGAGGAAGATGATCAACAATTAGCGTGAATTGTTGCATTGACGCACTTATCCTCACTACCCTGATCCAATTGCTCGCCGTATCCAATTCCAAATCCGCGAAGCTTAGGCTAATCAAGACACAATAAATGATCACTCACCATTTTCGACGCCACGAAGTGGTCCCGAGGGACTTCCTCCAGTAGAAACCCCTTCATCCTCGCTTCCACTTGAGCTGCCTTCGCTAGGACTATAACTCCTCCTGCTGCCACTCTTCACAATTTTCTGGCCGCTTCCGGTTCCATTGTTGTTATCTTGCATTCTGCCCTGCAGCCTCTCATGAACAGTCCTCGCCCTCGACTGCAGTCTCTGTTGCTGCAGAGAACCAACAGAAAAGTCGAGAGGCTGATCAATCTCCGAGGTCTGCTGCCTCTGACACAAGGATGCTGGCAAAGTTTGAGATTGACTCGTAGCATGAACAACAGATGGTACTTGTACCTGTTCCTGATGAACATTACTAGGTGGACTCCACCACTGATGACCACCCTGAATAGATCTCCAGGCCTCGATGGTATTATTGTTCGTTGGACTGCTCTGCTTTTGTTTCTGGGATTGCTGGTGTTGGTGTTGCTGAAGCTGGGATTGCTGTTGTTGAGCCATTGCTTCTGCTAGGTTGTTATTTTCGAGAAGATGCATGCTGGGTGTTTGTGTCATTGATGTTGGCAATGCGAAAGGGGAGGTGCCCACCGTCGACGGACTGGACTCCTGGTGCTGGCGATGGGCGGAATGTTGATGTTGTTGATGATGTTGCGGGAGGTGCTGCTGAGAGCTCGACGGCACGATCACCGGAGGCGGAATTTGCCGGACGGTACGTGCGGCTTCCGCGACCCACCGGCGCACCGCCTCGCTGTCAAGGCCCGCCAGCCCTGCGGACTTTGTCTTCGCCTGCACGCCTTGTATACTGATACCTTGTATACCTGATAACCCTTTCTCGGGTATCAAGCCGGGCAGCGCGAGGACCCCGGTGCCCGCCACCGCGACCCTGGGACCTGAAACGCCCCCGAAAGCAGTCAACGCCGCGAGATCCAACGTGGTCGCTCTCTGGTAAATGACTCCTGAGGGAATCCTGGCAATTAAACTCTTCCTCTAATTTTTGTGACTAGATCGCTGCTGATCGTTTGTGACCGTTATTTCACTGATCCTCATGGAGATAAACCTCTTTCAGAGTCAGACTCTCGATAGACACGCCAAGTCATCCAAGAGAGAGAGAGTCAGTATCAGTTCCTGATCTCGAACGGTGATCCAACGACCTCCAGCAGCCAATCTGGACATGAAAGAACCCGCCACTTGTTTAAAATCACTCGATGCACACTGTCACCCACAATGTCACGTCACGATTTGCTGTTACCTACACGAGCCACCGGCATAATCACAACTGTCAGATACACAACTGTCAGATTGTCATCTGTCTCTCACACAAGATCACCTAATGAACTTTAATAGCACCTTAGTATCAACTTGTCATCAACTCTCACCACCTAAACAAACACTATTCGGCAGTGCGAATTTCGGAACTGGTGGAATGGTAGCACTTGACAGCGAAACCGCGTGGTACCGGCTCACTGGTACCAGTTCTCCAATTATTAATTCCAGGTCTAACTTGGACTATGGGAACGTGGGTGTAGCTCGTTGAACCTGGTGTCGGCCACTGTAGCCGCTCTCGGTTATTATCGCAATCGGAAGGATGAATCGAGCGCGAGCGCGAAAGAGCGTCTAGATGCTGTCGCGTGCATGTGTGCAGCTACACTAGGGTCTAAGCCGGCGGCGGCACACGGACGCCTCCGTCCGACCGTCCGGCGGCGTTGCGAGGTGGGGGAGTCGTTAGGCCGGAGCAGAGGAAAAAAAAAAATCGAGAGTAGGTAGTCAGCGACCGCCTGGACTGCGAGCTGCTGGTGGGGATCCGGCTGCGTTGGTGGGGTGTTCCAGGACCAATCCCCGCCGCCCGCGACATTGCTGGTCACGCCTTCAGCGACTAGTTCCTACCGCGAATCACGCGCGCGCCTTTTTCCTCGTGGACCAGCGAGAGCAAGCCAGAGCTAGCAATTTGCATATCGCCGATAGCAGACTACTGGCCAATCACCAGCCATCCTCCTTTCCAACTTCTCCGCCCCGCGACAACGTATGCGACCTGCTAGCAATTAGTCCTCAGGTACCGACTTCATTTGCTGAATTCGAATGGAGGTCCTCTATGCTTCATTAAACGCCCCTTACTTTTCTGCTAGTTAAGGATTTATTTATTGGGTTTAAAAGAGCAAGTGAATATAGGCTTCAAGATGAGAATCCAGAAAGATGGAGGGTTTTTGATGTCAAAGTATTTTCGCGAGTGATTCAATTCCGTTGAAGAATTAAACTCTGGAGAGAGTCTCTTCATGTTCTCTTTTCCTTAATTAAGGTTCCTCAAATTAAGGACCCCAAGATGAGATTAAATTCTCTGGTGATCAAAGATGGATTGGTTTCGATTTTGATGAATTCTGACACCCTATCTTAGGCTCATTAATTAGAGAATACCCCTTTTTAGGTAATGACTTCAATTGATTAATTTTACGTCTTAGGGAACTATAATAAGGACCAAACCGACGGATTCACAAAAGGGCTGAATATTGAGTTCGATGTGATCGCTCCCCTTTAGCAGATGTTTCACACCTTTTCCCCAAATACGGATTTCCTCTTTAACCAGCTTCTCTAATGATTGCTCTTGGACTACAATGATTTATTCTTCAATTGATGATGGAATTTGTTTATCAGTGATAAGAACTATTCCTCTTCGTGTAGAACAGGTTCTTCCGACTTTTAAACAATTGATAAATTTACCCTTTCTGAGATATCAATATTCATTTATCCCCATTCCTAAAGATTCCTACTAAATTTTTATTACCAATCTAACAATTGATGATACGAATTTCCAATGTGGAAATTCTCTACACAAAAGGGATGAATGTTGATTTTGCTGAATGTGAATATCCTTTCTATTTTGGATACAGTAGCTATAAATTTAAGATTCCCCTTTTCGGAACAATATTTATGAATAACATTCCCCCATATACAAAAGAATACTGATTTTGACGAATCACTTTGTTTGTCTTTCCCCCAAGTCAAGGATTCCCAATTCCATGTATTGTATTTTTCAAATTAACTCAACCAAATTTTTTAATTTTCCTCCTTGGGGTGAATTTTGAAATAAACATATGGGGAGTCCTCATAAAATAGTGAATTTTCAAAAAGGGAGTTCTAATTCCAAATATTTTGATTTTCAAGCAACGGAATGAATTTTTAACAAAAAAGATTAATTTTCTACAAAAAAAAAAATAAATAAATAGAATTCACAACAAATCTTAAATTTTCTGCCAAGGGCATGAAATTTAAATAAGAAAAAAAGGATTCAGAAAAAGAATTTTTGAATTTTCAACCAAGGAAAGGTTGTTTGGACCTAGAACGGCGAAGTTTTAGGAAGGCTGTTGATCACGAACCAAACATTTGCATTTTTATTATAGAAAAAGAAAATCAATCTCTAGAATTGTGACATTTGCAAGTCAAGAAGACGAATAAAAAAACAGTTGAATAACTTATAATCAAAACTTTTTCACAAAAGAGAATAATATGCTATGATGTCAACGTTTTTTGTCTGCTTGGTCTTATCAATATTTAAATAATTAATTATTTTTTAATTTTTTTATCTCATTACATTCCATTTTTGTATTTTATTTTATGTTTTCATTTTTATTAAACATTTTTTTTCAAAAGTTGTGAAAAAATGACTCTCTAGCTCCGCTGGGATTCGAACCCAGGTCCTACAGATAATAATAA
>WSXT02094077.1:0-11635 GCA_011762715.2 Neuroterus valhalla
GCGAAGCGAGCTGCGCGCGAAGCGCGCGATGAGAATGTGCCCGCGAAGCGGGCAGATTATTTTACGTGTGATTACAGTGAAAGGAAGTGAAGATTATCGACTATTTCAATTAGTAGAGTTGTTGAACTTTGTTTCGAAATATATTCACGGCCAATTTATTAGTAAGCAACTTTTCCTCCAATAAGCGATTGCATTAAGATAAGCTGTAATTATGAACAAAAAACTATATATTTTTGATATTTCAATTCTTGAGAAAAGTGAACTGAAGTTTAGGCGAGGGAGTTTCGATTTTAGCAGCATTTATCAACATTTTTGCTTCAATAATGGCTTTCCGGATCAATTTTTTTCAGTTTTCTTCTAATTTTCGTTTTGTTCTTACAATAAACCCTCTTTTGTGTCTCATTCTTAATAATTGTCTCATAACGTTTGCGATCTGCAAGCTGTCTCTCCCGGAAGAAGCACTCAGTAGCAGATTTTCGTAGCATTATTCTTTCTCATTGTCCTATACTTCTATAGATTGAATATGCAATAAGAATGAGGATTAACGAGTTGTTTGTTAATGTGAGTATTGTTTTTAATATTGGCGTGAGAGAAACGAACCTGGTTCATTGTGTCTGCCGCTACAATCCAATTACCAACTCTACTGCATATTCCGCGTACGCAAATTCGCAAACAATACGAAATCAGTTTGGTTTGTTTCTCTTGCAAAGTAATTTCTAAACGCTGATAAAGTAGAAAGTTTATAAACAATCGAGATCATCCTTCAATATCCGTCTCTAATTAAGACCTTCTGTTAAATCGAATTCATTTGCACCTCTCCGGATCAAAAGGGGATACGCGTGAATTCAGCCTGAGAAGTATTGTCCTGAAAGTCAGTTTCAAAAATAGTACGAATTTCAATTTCAAGAACTGATTCTTGTAAAGAATTTTAAGTTGCATCTTTTTTTTTTATTTTGCAAAAATTTATGAGTCTTATAGTTTTTGAATAAATTGGTGAAAAACTGATTTTTAAATACAAAAAATTTCAATCTTTTTTCACTTCAACTCGTCCTACCTCAGCCAATTTCTTACATATTTTGATTCTGCTGACAGTAAATCTAGTTTTAAAGTCTACTTGAACTATTTATGCAAATTTCAAGCAACGGAAAACTTCCATTGCCTAAGCACAAATAATTTTTTTCCAACTTGAAAAGTCTTTCTGTCCTATTCTTGTTCAAGAGTTGAAAATTTTCGGTAGCATTCTTCTCTAAAGCAGAATTTAATAGGTTTGAAAGATCTATCATTCTATAATAATTAATAATAATAATTCTATGATGATTGTTTATTTATAAAATAATAATATCTTTGACACCAGCTTCCTCAGTTCTACACTTTGTAATGCATTCTTTCCCCTAAAATAATAACAAATGATCCTATCAACTTCTTCATCAGAATAATAAAATAATTACTTAAGGCTACCTATAAATTATTCAATAAAATGTATTCAGGAAATCAAGAAAGAAAGTGTCCTGAAATATAACATTTATGCTGAAAGATTATTAAAATTTTTTTAATAATAGTTATTAATCGCATCTGATTCACGGAACATTTGTTTCTATTTTTGAGCCATAACTCTTGATGCCTTCCTTTTTTCTACCTCGATTCACTTTGATATTCTTTTTTAAATTACGAAGGTATTAACTAAAATAAAACTGTTTCAAAAATAATAATACTTTTGCAGGTTTTCTAAGAAATGATCAATTCCGTGCTTCTTTGCTTTATTTATAGTTTATTTTAGAAGAAAACTACAAACGGTTATTATTCTTGTTTTGGTAATTGACTTGACCTTGGCGCCCGCTGCAACACGTTCGTAACCGAGGGGGTACGTGCATAAAGGCAGCTGCGCACAGTGGTCTGGAGGTCCCGAAAAGTTGGCCATAAATCGAAATTTCAACAAAAAAGCGCCAAAATCGGTATCCTATAGTTGTTGAGGTCAAGGAATTCAAATATGTGGTCAAAATTTCAGAAAACAAAATAGCCGATCCAAAATGGCCGACCGATTTTCTAAAAAGTGCCATGACGCTCGCGAAAACTTGCAGTCAGGGGTTTTCGAGGTCAAGGAATTCAAATGTGAGGTTGAATGACCAAATGAAAATTTGGATTTTTAAAAATTATTTTTTGTACGATCAAAATTGGAATTTTCGATTTTTTGAGAAAATTCAAAAAGTTGGATTCACGATCTCGTAGGGCTCCTAAAAAGAAACATTCCTTCTCCCTGACTTTCTTTTCAATCTTGCGTTATTTGGCTTAAAATTCCAATTTTCGTTTATATCTTTGGATTTTTAAAATGCCACAACTCTGCCAATTTTGTTTTTAACAAAAAAAATCCTTCGGATAAATTGTTTCACTTTTTACCTACCACGAGAAACTGTACTTAAAATTTTAAAGTCTTGGAAAAAAAACCAACAAAATTTTCAAAATGCTCCCCCTCTTTCATTTTTGATCCAAAAGAGCTAGTTAACGAACTCAACTTGTCTTTTTGGTCCCTTAAAATGGGTGCGAAAGTACGATCGAATATGATCATTCTTTCGAAAGTTATCGAATTCACAGATTATTTCTCTTCATTTTTTGTGCGATCAAAATTGGAATTTTTTTAGAAAATTCAGAAAGTAGTATTCACGATACTGTAGAGCTCCCGAGAAGGAACATTTTTTCTCTCTGACTTTCTTTTCACTTTCGCGTTATTTGGCTGAATTTCTTATTTTCTTCTATATTTTTGAATTTTGAAAATACCGCAACTCTAACAATTTTGTTTTTATCAACAAAAATGATGACGAGAAAAAAAAGCTAGTTAACGAACTTGAATTTTCTTTTTGGTCCCTCAAAATGTGTACCAAAGGGCAATCCAATCCGATTAGTCTTTCGACAGTTATGAAGTATAAAGACGACAACGACAACGACGACAGACAGGCAGACACCGAGGTGGAAACTACTTTTTCGGAATTTTCGGAATCAGGACTTCTCAAAATGTCGAGACTCCATAAATCCAGTGCGAAAAATGCCTACCTGGCCCAATGAAGAGCACGCGAGCGCTCACGAAAAAAACCGATCGTGACGAATGGTGCAAACATATGCAGCTAAATTTCAAAAATTCTTGATCAATTGGCCTTCAGTTAGATAATTCAATTGGAATCTTGAGTAAACCGCGTTAAACTACAACTATATGAATGGGTTTTCGCAACGATAGGGATTTTTTTTATGTGTTACTTAAAAATATCCTGATAGCCCACATAACGACCGAGACGCATAAAAACTCATTATACATACCTCCAACAGCAGCCCCCTTAGTAAAACCAAAAATTCTGCTTTTTTATGTAACGTAATATCACTTAAAACTGAGCGCGAACTTGGACGTTGCGGAGCACGCTCTACGCAAACATCTGAATAGCTGACTTTGCAGCGCTCCCTGCAGTCGTATAGGTATTTGAGCGCGCTTTCCAGTTGCCATTTGATGTATAAATATGTCAATAATTAATAAGTGTACTCGAAAGCGAGAAAAAAAAGAGTTCGATTTTCGATTTATGGCCAATTTTTTGGGTCCTCCAGACCACTGTGCAGCGTCAAGATTCCCATTTTAATTCAAGACACATAATTTTTTAACCATTGGAGCGATTGATCTAAAAATTTCCAGAAAACTCCTTTGAACATCAAGAAACTACTTTGTCACTTGAAGTTTTTCGTTGCTTAAAGTTCACTCAAAAACGAAGCACTTGAAGGTTGAAATTCATGATTTTTGCGAAGTCTCACAAAAAAATTAATAACTTTTTTGTTTATTGAAATATTGACGTTATTTTTCCTGAGATAGTTTCAAAAGACTTGAAAATGTTATTAAGTGCTACTTATATTGACAAATTCTAGAAATTGACTGAGTTCGCGCGAGATGAAGTGAAAAAAGATTGAAATTTTTTGTTTTCGAAAAATCTAGTTTTTATCAATTACTTTAAAAACTGTAGAACCTAAAAATATTTGCTAAGGGAAAGAAAGATGATCTTTAACATTCTCTACAAGTACCAGTCCTTGAAATGAAATTCCGAACGATTTGAAACATTGGATTTCTGGACAATAATTCTCGTTTGAAAGAAATTTCAAATGAAGGGTCGATGGATCAAAGAGCGTAAATGTAAAATTTTGAAAATTTTTTTTATGGGCTCTAAGTTATTTTCTTGACCTCACTCAAGTCCCCGTACAAGGGTATGGCTCAGTTTGATTTAGAAGTGGGTCAAAATCCATGTTTAATAAGTAAGAGAGAGGGAATTGCTTGTTGCGGCCTGTTCTCCATACAAGTTTTCAAAATCAGCGTTATTCGGGACTTGCCGTTTATCTAAAAACAGTTTTCCGGAGATTCGGCTCCCTCATAGATACTTTGGCAATTATACGCCCTTCCAGCAGGCGATTTCTAAATTTTAAAATGAGATGTGCAAATATGATATTTTTCGAGATATATCTGCTTATAATTATCTCAAAAGCGAAACAGATTTAAATAATCAGGAAGGGTAATCAAAATCAACTGACGGAATATTTTTAATTGAATTTCGGAGGAGAAGAGTGATGTTAATACCAAAACTCTCACAAAAAAGGAAATGTCCAAAAAAACGCTTCCTACTTGTCTCAAGTTACTGAAAATCTTGAGGAATAATGGAAGAGAAAATATAATTCCCTAACAATTTCCAACAACATGCTTTCAAATCGTTAAAAGCAGCGAATAATAATTACTGCGACGTACAACTCTCTGTATATGGAGAGTCACAATTGTAATTATTGGACAATAGTTTCAACGGGTCACGTGCGATAAGGGTCGTTACATTTAATTCTCACGTTTGTAATTACGACCATAAGTAAGCAGACTCAAACCTATGTAAAGTATTAATAGTCCAGTATATTTAGATTTTATTATTGGAATTCATTGGGTAAAAAAAATTTGTTTTGCCATCCTTAGAGTACCATATAGGAAGGTTAAATTCAAATTTTTGACCATCGTTTTTATAAGTACATAAACGAAATTGTTTAATTCTCTTGTGCTCTAAAATAAAACATTAATGTTTTGACACTTTAAATTCCTCAGATTTTTTTTGAATCAACGGTAACTATGGAATATGAGTGCGTTTTTTTAATGCAAGTCACGTTATGCGACTTGCTCCAAAAAAGTGCAAGTTTTTAGTGTGCCTAGTGATAGAGAAGTTATTTTGAACTGAAACCAGGTCATGTTATCCTTTAACCTCACATTTTTGTTTTGTTGATTGTTTTCTCAAATCTCGTTTATCTAGGGTTGCATATTACACCGAAAAGAAAACTTCACAGATCTTGTCACCGAGAGATGAACATGAGAGGATTGATCTTTTTTCTCTCTTTTAAAACCATAATGCTGCATTTCACAGGGAGGGAAAATTTATTGTAATTTTTTTAAATATCGACCTGCACGAACAAAAAACCTGATAAGGGGAGCATTCCGATTCTCGGAACGCTGTAATTAACAATATACATAAAAGGATCTGAACATCTTGATTCCAATTTTTTGTCTGAAGTATGTCAAGAAACACCACCGCCTCTGTTTTCAATATACCCATCGCTTGGACGAATGAACACCAGAAAAGCAGAGCTCAAGTTTGATATTTCAATTGTTGATGGGCCGAACATACAGAAAGAATTATTTTCGCATTTTTTTCAGGAGAATGTATTTATCACGTTTCATCGGCTTTCTCCTCATTAGGCTGACTTGAGACAGAGAATTTTGGAAAATAATCACAGTTTGGATTTCAGGGCAAGGAGTTTCAGGAGAGAAGAATAATTTCACTTGGAACAAGAAATTTTTTTACATGAAACGTGAACTCTTTGAAATATTTATAGTTTGGATTTAAAAGAGAGGAAATTGAAAAAAACACCTTCCAATTTGGACTTCGTCACAGTTTGAAAGACCCCTCTTGTTGATTGCTAATTTGCAAAATCGATCTACTTCCAATAAAAATTCCATGGTTGTAATAAATTAATTTCTTCGGTTCAACATGAATTTTTTTCAATACATAATTTTATTATTCAAATTTTGGTTGACAATTGATCTCCTTAAGTAAAAATCAATTGCTTCGTTTGCAAAATTCAACTCTTCTAGGTGTAGATCTTTAGTTTCAGTCGACATCTCTTATGCTCCAGTTGATATTCATCAATTTATTTGAAAATTTATAATTCAATTACGTGAATAATTATGTTCTTTCAATAATATTCGATTTATTACTTTTCAAATATTGTTCACAAATACAGTTTTTATTTCTTTATCTTCATATTATTTATTTATTCTATAAAACCTATTCTTTATAATATAAATCTTCAGAAGTATTCGACATATTTTTATAACATAATCAATAAAGATGATATATGTAGATAATATAGATGTCTTCTGTTTTTACAAGTTTATTATAGCGAAACAAAAAAATAGTTGTCTTAATTTGAAAAGAAATAAAAAATTTTATAATTTAGTTGAATTTAAAAGCTCAAAAAACTAGTTACTGTCTGATCACTGAAGTTAAGCATTATTGGGCGTGATCAGATCTTGGATGGGTGACTGCCTGGGAATATCGCGTGCTGTTGGCATGTTGGCGGGAGGCTGGTGTCCTCCCGTATATGTAACTCAACCAAATATGACTCTTTACGAGTTATGCTTACCCCGTGAGGGATTATGGCCTAAAGTTACGGAAAAAACCTTTTTCAGGTTGTCCGCCATTTTGAAACAAGGCGTGATTTCTTGTATCGAGAATAACATTCGTATTTTTGATTTAATCGAGGAAACAGTTCATACCATTTTTCATGAGGGAAATGAGTTTTAAAAATTATTATATGAGATGATTTTTTCGTATTTCGCTTATTAGTTACTTAACAATCGATTATATCAATACAAAACGGGGTTGAAAATTTTTATTGGCATTTTAATTATTTATCATATAATAATATAATTTTATACGATTATTCGTATGAATTATCTTGTTTTTTCGAAAGATAAATGAAAAATTCTCAAAAATGAAGAATGAGAACATTTTTACAGGAATTCGATACCAAAACTTATATACTAAATTTGTGAGATTCGTGTTAGCCTCACAATCTCTAATTTATGAATATGCGATCTGTAATAAGATTACAATACAAAATGTAGTTTATTCGCCTATCTTGTTATTTTAAAAAAATGAAAGACAATTTTAAGCAAAGTTGCTGAACTATAAATATTAATAATAACATCTTGCAACGAAGGAAAATCGAATTTTCTTTTAATATTCTAGAAACTACCTCCGAGAAAAAAACTAAAATTCAAGCAAAAAGGAAAAATACGTGTCTCGTCCATGTTGATAGAAATACTTTCAAAAATTACCACGGGGAAAAAAATCTAGAAATCGACATGATGCAATCGAAAAGCTAAAGAATTTTGAAAAGTTTGAATTTCTATACAGCATTAAAAAAATTCTCACAATTAATCATTTTCAGTTCTCGGAAGCGATATTGTTGATATTTTCACAATAAGTAATTTTTAATAAGGATTATCAGAAGCTTTTTATCGATCGTTATATATTATTTCTTATTTATTTATGCAAATGAAGTTTCACGCACTGGACATAAAAAAATTGTTGATAATAGCCCACATTACCTATTTGCAACATCTGCCAATTTCAAGTTGGAGTAGTTTTTATAGCACGTCCGATGTACGCTTACTGCTGGTTTGTCCTTCAAACATCACACATTTTCTTTGTCTTTTTTTGAATTTGTCTTATAAGATTTGCGATAGCACCGAAACCAGGAAAAAGATATTCGTTTTGAAGAAAATTTCAACCATCTTTATTTTTATGATCAATCTTTTTAAGCAACAAATAAGCAAGATAGGAGAGGACATCAAATATACTAATTTGTGGAACTCATTTTTCTCACGACAAATAGTATCAACTGTTTTCTTGAATAAATTGAAAATACGACTTCTATACGCGACACAAGAAATTACCCCTTAATTTAAGATGGATAGTTGAGAATTAATGTGGGAAACTAGATATGAACCATATTTGAAGCATCCGATCCTGAAAACCATTTCGAAGAATGAACCACTTGGATACCTTTAGATGTTTGAAGGATTCTTTTTATTCTTTCGAATATCTCCTTAATCTTTGCTTCTTCTGGAGAAAATTATATTTTCGTCAGAATTTTCCACGTAAACAATAGCCTAAATAATGAAAATGAGATAAGCGGAACATCCACAAAAGCCGCTAAGCGTTTTTTTATGATTGTGCTATTACACTTCAACATTACGCGTTCGTTGCTAACGTCCTGTTTATGCAAATAACTTGAATACAGACAGCTCTTATCCTACTATGTTATTTAACGACTAATTGATAAAAATCTTGCATATTTGCTTGAAAGACCATCGACAGAATAAGATTTTTTAAGGAGTTTTCCGCAAGTGAGAATGTTATGGGCTGAATTTTATTTGCACAATGATGAATCTCAATATGCTGATAGTTACTAATGTTTCAGAGACTTATTCCCCAAACTTTTATCCAAAATTATTTATTTGAAATTTTAGACTATCTCTCCAGTTATTATGAGAAACCATAAATTTATTTATTTATGATAAATAGGTTAACTATTGAATCGGAAAGATTTTGACTACATAACCAGCTCAATTCGATTTTCAACGATGACTTGGCCACAAAATAAAAAGGTCCAGAACTTTTATGAAGACCATTGTATTCCCAAGTATTTCTTTATTGACATCGTTAATCCATTACCTACACAAAAAAAAACTGCTTACGCAATACTGCAGGAATATTTCGGGAATATGTTTATAAAATATTGGAAACATTCCAGATTAATATTGCAATAACGTTCGAGAAATGTGGAAATGTCTGATGCAGGCAACATTGCTCCTAAATATTTTCACAACATTTCTAACAACATTCAATTTCGCTTGCTTTATGTACCTGCAGAGTATCCAGAAATCATTTCAAGATATTATCTCTAAATATTATAAATGATAATAATAATAATAATAATATTAATAATAATATATTATAATAATATTCCTGTACAACGTTGCCGAAATGTTGTTTCCTTTGGAAGTTGCCATCAAACATTACTAAAATTCGTGTAATGAACGACATAAACACTCTAGGAGAAGGAAATAAAGTTATCCTTATTTCATCAGAATAAGCTTGTGCGTGGATGCTACACAGGAAGAAGCAGTCTTGTTTTTTTAAAAGCTTGTGTTCAGTAATGCTCACTTTTGAGCTTGAATCGGAAGTTGTTTTTTTTTCTACATATTTATTCCGTAAATAATAAATTTTATTATTGTTAAATACAAAGAAGGTCTTAAAACACATTTGGTAATGTAAGTTCATTCAATAACAACTTAGCAGAATGTATTTCAAACCTTTTTTCATCATCATCTTCCGTTCGTCAATTTCTCAACTTGGTCCTCATTTTTATTTTCTGTATAATATTATACTTCTTGTATATTTCCGTCATGCTCATCACCGTAGGTTTTTATTTTCACTACAGAAGAATACCATACACTCGTTTTTAAATACTTGGCATATTTGAACAGATGAGGCATTAAAGATTGAGGAGTCCACGTCCGCCTTTACGGCGTCCGATGTTTAAGCGTGGAATGGACGTGTTGATATGCAAGCTTCTGTTCATATGTATTATCTTGCGAGGAGTAATATCAAGGGTCTCGAGCTCGTTCTTCGTCCATGGAACTACCCCAAACGAATAGAGTAGAACTGTGATGGCAAGCATGTTAGTCGCAGATATCTTATTCAACGACGACACGTTAGATGACCAGATCCGTCGAAGAAGAAGCGCTAAGGTTATTTCCGTCCACAAGCTCAGGGTCCTAATCTATACCTGCTATTCGTCCACGTTTCAGACGAATCTTGGCATACTTATCCAATCCAAAGTTTATACCAGTTCCTCATGTGTACCACTCTACGACACTTAGAGCATATTCGAGATTTTCTTTTCTAGAAGCAATGATCTTCAAGCCACCTGTATAAAATATATGATTGAACTTATGCTCACGAACATTAGTTCCGCCACAGAGGTATCCATGAGAATCGTGAAGTGTTAGATAGTGGCAATAGTGTGATGCAGGAGAGGAGATGGACATTGCGTCACGCTGAAAGATATATCTCTGGAAAGTGACGCTGTTGGTTGTCACACGATGTTTTCCAGAAGTAATAGTAAATCTGATCTTTCAAAGGGGTATGGTCTTTTTATGCAGCCTACTATATCTGAATGAACCTTTCAGCTTTTCACCAGACAGATGATAAGTCTATAGGAATTTGAATCAAAAGCTTTCTGGTAATCAATCTAGGCCATCAACAGACTGCGCTTGTGGTTTGCAGTATCTTTGCAGAAACTCCTGTCGATCATCAGGATTTCCTGAAATCCCGCTGCGTCTCTTTTTGATCCTTGTTTTTTGTAAATTTCACTCTACACAGGTCTAATTATCCGAACGATCAGGTCATTCAGGATAGATGTGAAGATCTTATACAACTTGTTCAGACAAGTTATTGGCCTGTAGTTCTTTGGGTTGGACAAGTCGCCTTTCTTCGATAGGTGTACAGTTCGTCCTTAAACCAGCTACGACGGAATTGGGATCTCCGGCTTCAAATATGGGCTCAAGATGCGAACCAGATGTTGGCGTGTAGAAAAGAATTCCTTTCACTGAAAGCTCCTAATAAAATCTGGACCAGCGGCGGAGAAGTTCTTCGTGCTCCGTAATGCTTCCTTCACCTTTCAGCAGTGATTGGTGAGCAACGCTCCTTGGATGATGTAAGGTTATTCCACAGCTCCTTAGAACATATGATGTTCTTACTGCGATGATTCAGCAAGAAAATTTTGACTCTCTCTGATCCATCCCTCGCCCTTTCTAATTCTAATCCTTTCGTCAGATATAACTCAAATTTTGTCAAGAATCTGCTGCTTAATGGTCAGCAGCTTTGACATTTTTAATGTAAAAAAATGGATCCTCAAATCATGAGCTAACTTTCCGATCTTTGCCGTAAAAGGCTTACCAAATTGTATGTAGTCAAGCACACACTGCATACAGGACATGTTTTGTCTTGTCCAGTAAATCTTTTGGCGTAGATGCTGCAAGCGCTTTTTAGTCTTTTCATCAATCGTTGGTTTGGACCTTCGATTTGAATCAGCCAAAGCTTCCGCCGCATCATAAACTGAACGAATCAAAGCCCAGAGTTCAGAATTCTCCGAGAGATTCTCTAGAAGGGTAGCATCCATTCCAGTCAGATCTTAGGGCTTTGGAGGAACCTGAATGTTAATGTATCTTCTTTTTCTAAATCGCCATCATCTCTTGAGAGATGCCTTGTTTCAGCAGTTGGTCCTAATGTCGCTTACTGACTTTTGTCTGCGGCTCGTTCTTGCAGTGGTTAAGGAAGCGTTTCGCGTACATCTCTTATTCGCGAAAGGTTTACGACACGGTTTCCCAACACGTGCTGTGAAAGGTGCGAGAGCTCCGGATTTTTCTGGCATCACAGAGTGTGCAGGCGCGCCATGTAACCTCTGCGAAGGGACAGTGCTGGCATCGTAGCATTTAAGAAGGTTATCAAGG
>WSXT02094088.1:0-11634 GCA_011762715.2 Neuroterus valhalla
CTAAAGTGAGTGCAAGAGTAGATGAAGAACTGACGAATTGGTATCCTATCAAGCATGTTGTGAGATGAGGTAGTGTCTTGTCCTCCTCGATGTTCAATATGCACATGTGAACAGGTATTTGAAAACATCTCTTTTTGTAGAATGATAGTTTTGATTCAAAAACGAAAAAGTGCGTGAAATAGCCCTTTCAGCTGAAAAGATTTTGATGGAAATAAAAGTAGTATGCAACACTGACCTGAACGGAGAAAGATTAGAACACGCTGATAATATCGTGTATCTTGAAAGTTCATTCACTGCTGACAAAATGCTAAATACGAATATAGCCAGAAGTATGAGGATAATGGGTGAGTTCTTGAAGTATATAGTGTAGAAGGAACTTCGTTTGTCGGTAGTGGGGAAATATGCAAAAATGGTTTGGTCATATTGAGAGGATCAAGAACAATAAGGCTCTGAAAGAAAGAAAATAAAGGGGCTGCAGGAACACAAGAGTTTGCATGACAAGATGTATGGATTAAGCGGAAAATATATATGCAATGATAGAGATGTGTCGAGGACAATCGTAAGTAGATTAGTGGATCACTATAACGGCTAAGTGAAAATTTCACCTAAGGTGATTGCTGAAGAGATTGATCAGCCAACCGTACTTAGTAATTATATGATGTCGGAAATATAGATGAATCATGTAGATAAATCATTTTTCCTCTTTTTGGACGAGTTGTGCAATGTGCATCAGGAGAGTGTATTTCCTGACAAGTGCGATTTGTACTCGCTGAATGGTATGTGAAGAGCACCCGAGGAAATGTGATAAACGGCCTTCGTAAAAGATGTATTGCTCTCATCGATAGAATGCTCAACGGAAATTGAAATTTTGACACAGTACAGCAGTCATGGCTGCGTGAGAAGAGAAGCGGATTTGACGGTATGATCGTATATTATGGTTCGATCTCCACCGAAACACGTGTATATAGCTCTTTCCAGTGACGTCTATCACTTATCTTCCAAACCTATTTTCGTCTCAACAATACGCGAGTTGAATGCATGATCGTCTGTCAGATTCAGATTTCCTTGGTAATGAACGATTTGGAATGAATAATTCTTGACATAGTTTCAATTCTGGACAAAAACAACTACGATGCAAATCTTGGCTGAGAACAAATTGACAGAATCTTATTGGTACGAGTAGACACTGCCTTCAGTATTTCATTTTGTTCGATGAAAAATTCCCTATCCCGCAAAAGAATGGTAGTATCACAAAGTCTTGAATCGCAGACTTAGACAGTTGTACTGCACACGCGCAGTCACAATTTTATATTGAACAGACTAATGGATTTGGCTGAAAAATAGCAGTAGAAGATATTGGTGCTCACATAAACAGTCAAAATTTGACGTTGATCGTAGATGGAATAAGAGGATTTCACGAATGACTTGTTCAATCTTAGTGTTCATCAGTACCGTTGAATTTATTAGAGACGTGAACAAACGTTGAAGAGCAGTTTTTCTCTTCTCCGAAATCCTTTCAAATTTCTCTATCTGATGAACCTATTCCTAATTGCCTAAAATATGGTTTGACAGATTTGTGTAAATTTATTGGCAAAGGTGTAACATTCTTCTCCCTTGTTTATGGCAGCTGATATCTATCATCAGATATCTCTGTCGCTTATCAAAAATAACAAAAAAAAAAGCTATTCTATAAGGTGCAGTAAAAAGGGTTCTATGTTCAATGTTTAATCTTTATTCGCTCAAGTACGTAGTATTCTCACAATGATGTTTTAAATTCCTAGTCTGCGTTCTGAATCATAATGGCGGAAAGCAAATTGGCACTGAGACGAATGTCTAAGGATCTGCGCAAGTTCTCTTCTGCTGCTATTTTATCAAAAGCTACTATTGCAGTATTAAGGAAGATTACTACTTCTGCTGAAGGTAACATTGGAGGAAATTTCCTCCGAAATTTGAATACTAGTTACTGAAGGAAGGTTAAAAAATCTTCCGGAATGAAAGTTATCCTTTTCGGAAGACACCTTTACATTTTCTTGGTGCAGCATGGATGGCGTATCCTAGATCAATATCTTTCGAGCTATCCAGATTAATGAACTGCTTGTTAACTTTCTTGTTAGACTGTCATGCAAAAGAAGTGCTGAAGGACCATTCGATTGAAATTCTGTCAGTAAATGGTTCCAACTCCTCTGCCAGAAATTGAAAAAAAGCAAGCTTTGCTGATAAGAGTCAATCTTTCAGCGCGCCAGCAATAACGATAGGACTACTACGCAACGCCGACGTCTCCCGTCTCGCTTCTTGTATATGTTGTCCATATTTTCCTAATCCAGTAATCTCAATAAGGTTACCGAGGCGTGGAGAAATATCCTTAAATGAATGGAAAGATGCTCTTTAAAACTCAATTCCATTCCAAATTGTCTTTCGAATGTCTGTTTTGGAAGCTCCATTGACTACATGTAGTCTTCATGTACGTATTTCCAACAATTGCAGTAAATCAAAGTTGGGTCGCAGCTCCTATTGAATGAAGCGCTTACAGTAAGCCCGTCTTTTGTATCTGCAAAACTCTCTAAAGAATGATTTGTTCAAATTCCTCTTAAAATCGCTCGGAAGGATCGGTAACTTTGTTTTGATGAAGAAATATAGGACTCGAATGTTAAGAAGTTTTTTGATTCTTTTGACTGTCTCAAAAAAAGAACATGTGAGTCCATTTGGTTCTTCTGTGCCATTTTATTAAGGCTTTCATCAAAATCAAGGACAATATGTTCAAGAAATTCGATTCGGTTTTCGAGATGTTTTAAAAAAAACAGAGCAAAGCCATATGCTATGCTGTAAGATATCATACATAAATTTCAAAAAAGCACCACTTCCTACACTTCGCAAAAAACTGTGATTTATGACTATTTGCAAGCATAACAAAGTTCCGACTTCCTTCATGTTTGAAATTCGTTTACAAAAAAGACTTAAAAAAAAACTTCTAAAGTAATCATTTGAAGAGAATATATTGATCATCAACCTTTAATAACATTGAAAGGAGAGAATCTACCAACACCGCCACCACGAACACCAACACAACTGTCCTGAAAAACACCAGCGGTTTGTTCAATACCTGATAAGGGTAGCTCGTTTAAAGAACAGAAACATGAAGCTGATTCTTGAATAAAGAGCAAGGATTTGTTTGAAATTATACATTGGACCAAGAGTCTTTCATTCCATCCCACTAATTTTGAACATACTAACGGTCGCAAAGTAATGGACAATTTATTTACGATGGCCGAAAACCTAAGGTATCCACCACCATCACGAACATCAACACAACTGAACCGAAAAACACTAGCGGTTTGTTCAATACCTGATGAAGGTATTTTCATCATTCAGATGCTTTTCGCTCCGCAAATCTTGATTTTGGCTGATTGGATTCCCCTGCATTTGGAACATGATACGTTTTCATCAAAGTAACCGGAGCTTATGATCTTCGTGATACACAGTAATGAAAAGGGAATTGTAACATGAACTTACTTTCAGTAAATGAATATGTAGCTTTAAAACCCTTAACATGCCTCGAAGATTCTTTCCCTCGGAATTCTAGGAGCAACCGAGGTCCGTTGCTCATTAGTGGACGAGGTTGCATTTCCCCGCAAAAGGCATCAATTTTTTCAGGCTTCCCATCCACGTAGACGTATGCTACTAAGGAATCCACATCTTCACATCTGGAAGCAGAAGGAAAAAAAGTGATACTTTCATATTCCATTTTCGGTAGTGGAATCGACATAATAATTTTGATAGGAAACAAGGGTAATTAATAGGCACCCTGGCGTAGTCCCATCACGGTGCGCCTGAACAAACTTTAAACGCAAGGACATGGCACACCCAATCTTTCTCGGTTTTGATTAGGAAGGCTCAGAAATAGTTTGCGAAAAAATTGGAGTCAAATCCCCCAAGCCGTTTTCTAGGAAATGGTTTTCAAAAGTGAAGGACATGTTTTCCGAGAAATGTACTAATTGGTTTTTTTCTGCATTTTATTCATAATAATATTAAAAAGGATCTTACGAATCTAAAATTTCAACTTTTCAGAATAAAAATAAATAAAATATGTAGTTTATTCCTTAAATATACAGCCATCAAGGAAGATCTAAAAATATTTATATCATTTTATATGCCTGAGTCCACACAACAACAATGTTACGTGGAAGTTTCATGAAAATGATTTTTTCAATAGTGCATCGCGCAGTCTGTAGTTGTTTGCTGTTTTCAAATGTTTCAACCAAGTATGTTGTTGTGAAAAAACGTAGAATGTGTCTACAAAATCTTGGAACCATGCCAGAACTCATCATGGAGACTGTGCAAAAATTTTCCTTCTTTGGTCTTCAAGAAAGAAACAATTGTTTAAGATCAGTAATCATTAGAAAAATCTTATCCAAAACCTTGTGAGCTAAAATGCTGATGCTATTCGCTTTTCTTTGGCTATTTGTTATGCCTGCAGAATCCCTGTTTATCTTTTGATCAAAACTGATCAAACTGAAGTGAGTATGAAATAAGCAGATTATTCTACATTCAAATCATCGAATCGTAGAACTAGATCGAATGAAGGTAAATTATATGAATGCGAATTATGTAGCTTAGTAAGAACACCAGGTCCAATTATTGATGTGCACTCCTGTAATTTTCTCACGCCAGTCAGCCTGTTCATTTTTTTATATTTTAGAGGATCCTCTGTAAGATGCTTATAAACTGATCACTCGTTTGTATGTCAGGGGAACTTTCCCTTGCTTTCATTTTATTATTAAGGTCTGGCTTTGTTTTCGAAAGTTTGATGGAGCTCTTGAAAACCCTAAGGCATATTTCAACTTATGAATAAGGTAGCTTACGACAGGGCCGTGGAGACAATATCCGGGCCCAGGGGTGACTATTCACAGCCCCCTCCACCAGGCCCCCCTTAACAATTATAAAATAGGAACCTTGTGAAGAATGGAAATTGCGGGCCAGGGGAAATCCCCCTTTCTACCTTACGATATTCAAATTAGTTCGCGCGTCCCGCACCACAAGTCCAGCGCGCCAATCACGATGAAGCATCACTTTGATTCGGTCGCGTGCCCCGCGTATTTGAGGATTTAGAGTGACTCTGCAAAAATTTACCTCACGTTCTGGGGGAAGAGGCAGGTCACTTCAAAATTTTAAATAAAAACTTATAATGGGAATCGAACAGATATACCATAGAAAAGTTACGTATTCTTTTGGAGATTCCGAATCTGCAATAAAAAATATAGGTTCTCGTTTGAAATTTTCAATTCTCCCCTTTCCCTTCGTTTGCCCGTAAGGGAGAGTGTATTACATTCTTATTGGTTGGGAGTGAAAAATCGGCGGAAATATTTATTGGCCTTCAACCTTTATTGTATTCATAGCTTAGGCGATCCTTCGTTCCTCCGCGAATAATTCCAGTACGTAGACACTTAGACGGAATTCGGAGTTGTACTACCAGAAGAGACAGGAACTTATTGCACATTCCTTTATGTAGAACTTCGACACATTCCAATTATTCCTCTGTTTCTGCTGCTTACCTCTGGAATTGTTCGCTTACTAATAATAAATCCCCTAATTGCTTAACTACATGAAAGAAATTCCCCTTATTCATTGTCCAAACAAACGTTACTCATATAAGATATGTATTTGTTCAATGGTTGCCCATCTTTTCCATAATTATTCTGTTCCTTTTACATCAATCTCGTTTTTATTTTGAAGCACTTGTTGGCTCATGGTATTTTCTATATTATCTCTGAAACAGGGATGTCCAGCGGGAGGTTGCGCGCTTCTCATTTCTTTCCCTTCTCCGAGTGCTTTATCGAGAATTTTTTCCTCATTCCACCACGGGCTTCGTCTGACTACGCCTGACCACGCCTACTTGCGCTCACTATTCACACAGCCCGGCTGCCGAGGACCTCTCTCCACATCTCGATCACCGCATGACCGCATCCAAAATGGTAAAAGAGGGGATTGACAAGTGATAGTTCTTTACAACGTTGTTCACGCGTTGGACACCTCTGCTATATAATACTGTCCTCTCATCTTAGTGTAATACTGGCCAGTAGTATTTGGCCGGAGATGAGAGAAACGAGCGTCAACGACCACTAAGATTAACACAAAAGTGTTCAGAATGACCGAAACGCGTTTTTTATTTGCTTATATAAACCAAACGCAGCCTTTGACACGACCGAAAAATTAACGAGCTCATCGCAAGGGTTCAAATGATCTATTCGTGCATTCATATCTTGCCCTAATCAGTTCGATCATGCTTCAATAAATATGTCGTACTGAAATTGATAGTTTTTAGAATGCTCCCGCATGGCAAGTCCAATCCGTCCCTTCCGCACCTATGCTTGTTCCCTATGACAAGACAAGGATAGTTGTTCCTCCGAACTGTCTCTCCCATACCCTAGCTTGTGATCCCCTATCTCCTTCGCGGCAGTGCTGGCACGTCAATTTACTTGCTGGATCATCAGAGGAGGGCACGTCAAATTATTTCTTAGAGACCGGGGTGACCTCTGGCCATTTGAGAATGATGTCCCGATGTCAATTACGGTTCTCGAAATCGATAAGAAACTAGTTTTTCAAAATGAAAAATCAATCTGTTTTTTATCTTTAGGTCGCGACAACTGAGCCAATATTCAGAATTTGCTAATAAATCAGAGTATTGGGATTATGCACGAGTTTTGAGGAAAATATCAGTAACCGATGTGTGGAAAAAAAATTCGTGAAATAAATTCAATTCGTGTTTATTGATGATATAATTGTAATTCATAAAATTTGAAGGAGTGTATTAAATTGGTGAAGATTTTGGAAAACTTATGACATTCATGAAAGTTCATGAAATTTAAGATTCGCATAACCTTTTTGTTAATTTATGAAATTTGTAATGATTTATACAATATTTGGTAATTCATGTAATTTATGGTAATTTATGGAATTAGAATAAATCAATCTCACGATGATTTATCCTTATAATATAAAATCTGCGCTCGATGATGAGCTCATCTCGCGCTCTGCGCTCGGTCTTTTTACTTCTTCGCATTTGTATACAGAGCTTTTGAAACTACAGAGCAGAATGTCTACTACTTCAATTCGATGATTGTGAATCTTTTTTTGTAAAGCTTCTCCGGCTTCAACGATTACATTATCATCGCATGTCTCGTGCTGCACACTCGATCAAACTATTCCCAAAACGGTAGAGTAGTTTTGTTGCTTTATTTTTTTCATATGTTGTCTACTTTTTCTACAAATTTGATTCTCTAACGTTTTATTCTATTTTCTAAGATTGAAACAAAAGCTTCGCATCCAATGGGAAAAATGATAACGTATTTAAAAATATGTGTCTGGTGAAGAACTTGTGTCTATTTGTTTTTTCCAGAGCTTGTTTAAATTGTCCGAAAATTAATTTTTTCATTCCTAATATGGTTTTTTATGAATGAAGCAAACACTACTTGTCCTCTCAAGAAGTAAATTCTACCAAATTCGTAGATCTTTATCGCTTACACAATTCTTGTTCATCTCTGTTTTCCCGTACCTTCCATAGTTTGACTAAAAAATAAAAATTTAGATTTTATAATTTTTTGTGGGACCTAAACGGGAATTTTTGATTTCTCAGAAAATTTCAAATGTTGTAAAGATAAACTTGTAGACTTTCGATGAAGAAACATTTCTTTTTTAATTAACTTTTTTCCATTCCTCGAGTTGTTTGGCTGAACATTTTCATTTTTGTTTATATTTTTGAATTTTGAGAATGCCATCTCTCTGACAATTTTGTTTTAATCAAAAAAATATCATACGGATAAATCGTTCCACATATGGATTTATGTGAAACGACAATCAACAATTCGATGTGATAAAATTAACAATGATACCACTGGCCAGGATCATTTATCCATGGTGCAAGCATAAGATTTTGTTAGTATTCCAAAAAATATCCAGATCCCCCGAAAAAACTTTCCAAAAGAAAATTCGGGAAGGTGAAAGAATTTTCGTAATAAAGCACCTAAGGGGTCAGGCTCCCCTAGAGGCCGGAAAAAATAGGCTTTTTGAGGATTTTTTTGCAGGAATACTACGGAATGAATCGAGATCACAGAAACGGGATTTTATAATGCATATCAGGAACTGCTCACAATAATTTCTTCCAAGCGATTTATTTCAAAATGGCATCTCGAATAAAAAACCGAGTATTTAAAGGTTTTTCCTGGCCATAATCTGACGCGTACGCTCAGTTGAGAACCGTCTCCAAAGGTATATCAAAGGATATTTATATTCTCATATATCATAAAAAGGAAAACAACATGAAATAATATTTGGACTATTTTCCTTTATGAACTGGATTAAATATAATGCAGTTGATCTGCGACACTGCAAATTATTTGCATACTCTGTTGGAAAGAATAAAACTTTTATATTTTGTCTCTAGTTACTATTGACACAGATATATCGGGTCTCTCATCTGCCCGCTCATATAACTTTTATTAATTTTTTTGGATCTATTAAAATCTTACAATTAATACGTATTTTATTATTTTGAAAGCTCCTCCCCTTTTCTAATAATTTATCATTGATTGGAAATGTTAATTAAAAGCGCGCAGATGAGAGACTAGATATGCCTGTGTCATTAGTAACTGGAGAAAAAAGAAAATAGTTGTATTCTTTCTAGCAAACAAAGCAAATAATTTGCAGTGTCGAAAGTCGACTGCATTATATTAATTACAGTTCATGAAGGAAAATAGTTCAGATATAATTCGTTTCATTTGTTTTCCTTATTATGATTTATGAATACATCAATATAAGGGTGGTCCAAAAATCCATTACAAAATTTTTTTTTCGAATTTTGATGCAAAACGCCCGGAAATTCGTTCAAATCCACAAAAAAATCAATACATTTTTTTTTATGAAAAAAAAAACAAAACTTTAGAGGTGCCGCAAGCCCTGTGAAGTTTAACACGTATTTCCCATAAGAAAAAAAGACGCTTTTGTAAATTTTATTCAGAAATGTCAATATTAGATGACTCAAGTTCAAAATCTACCATTTCTCTTCACAATTGATAACAGGATGCGAATAGAATATTACTTCCAAATATCACCCCCATAAGTCTGTTTTATAAGTCCCGGAAAACTCCATAAGTGAAAAAATGGGTTTCTCGAGGTTTTGGCGCTAACTATCATTTTTTTGCCGTTATATTTAACGCAGATTTTTTCAAATACATAAATAACCATTTTATACTGATAATTAGATGTTTATTCAAATTTTTTAAAGAATTTTTTATTGTTTTTATCAATTTCTCTTAGAGAATGGTTAGAAAGTCAAGGTATTTTCTGACTTTTTCAACTTATTTCCAACGTTCTAGTTTAAACGAGGTGATGATCAATTAAAGTTAACAAAAAAAATTATTTGAGCGATTTGTTATTAATTATAACAATATTCTGTCAGAATAATGCTACAGAGTTGCGGTTTTTTCTGGAATTTATAACTTTTTGGCCACTTTTCACTTGGAGTGGGTAATTATTTGATTTTATTTAGCAAAAATAATTGTTTCGACCAATTGTGAATGTTCATAGCTATCTTTTTCTAGATTAATACTACATAGTTGCGGCTTTTCTGAATTTTTAACTTTTTATCATTTTTCAATTAGATTGGAGTAATAATCAATTCATGTGTAAAATTTATTTAAACAATGTGTTATCATTGCTTATAATATTTTCTTTGCCTAATGATAGAAACTTGCGGATTTTTCCAAAATTTTGAACTTCTTGCCCACTTTTCACTTAGAATGAGTTTGTATTTAATTTGTTTCAACAAAAACAATTGTTTTAACAAATTATTATTGATAATACCTATCTTCTCTTAGATTAGTGCTAAAAAGTTGCGGTTCTTTTCTCAACCATTAGGCTTTTTATCAACTTCTCACTTATTGAGGTTAATACATAATGCGAGTTAACAAACATGCTTATTTGAAAAATTTATTATTGTTCATAACCATTTTCTTTTGGAATAGTGCTAGAAAGTTGAGGTTTTTTCTGAAATATTCAACTTTGCACTGAATCGAATTTGAATGAAATCCAATTACATTGAATAAGTTTGAATTGATTTCATTGTTAGTTGAATTAGATAGTTTTTTATTTCAAATACAATTTTTCTGAAGTATGAACTATTATACCTATTTTCGTTAAAAAATTTTTATTTTTACGTCGAAAATTCAACTCTTAGGTTGGAAGTTGAACTGCTTTTTCAAAAATTCAATTTTTTGTTTTATTTAACTTTTTTTGAACATTAGGAAAGGTACAAAAATAATTTACTTCAAACAATACAATAGGGGAGAGTCGGGTATTGTGGCGGTACGGGGCATGGTAGTTATTGCGAATAACGTTCGCGTATGAAGATTTTTATATTAGTTTCCTGCATTGATTAACTCTTTCAGTTGTATTAATTATTCTGTAATGATATTTTTGGTTTAAATACGTATTAGAAAAGAAATATGACACAAACTGTTTTGGCGGAAACAGTTGGAAAAGTCTTTCGAAGAAATTCAGTATTCACAGCGTATTTTAAAGGACTTGAAGCAAATAAAAGGTATCCTTTAGTATATCGAATACTCATGTAAACTCTAGGTATCATATATTAATCATATACATCTTCCAAATCTATTCAAATTAATTAACACTTCGTTACACGCGCTGTATCTAACAGATACATAGTTGAGCGTTCTCGATTACAAGTGAGGTGCGTGAAGGAATACGTCGTCATCCTCCCTCCTATTCCTCAAGCTCGCGTTACTTAACAGTTCGGTCCAGCGTTGGTGGACGATCTATGCAACTGAGAGTGGCCTTTGGCTAAGTGTATCTCACAGATACAACGCGTGCTGAAATGTAAGTATTCTATAATTTTTACTTTTAGAATATAAGCTCACAATTTTTTTCTCGTGTAAGTTTTCTTATCTTGTGATAATAATTATTTTTTTGAGAATGAGTAATCGAACCTAATATGTGCTCATGTATCTCACAGATACGAAGCGTGTATTCATGTTATACAACATGTGACTATATTTTTCTACTACGCACGTCCATATAGATCAATGTTTTGAAAATAAATTTTGTTTATATAAATTTTAATACTCAAACCCAGTGTTTTAATATCTATAGATACAACATGGCGACAAGACGGCAGTTAGATCTAAATAAACCTGGTGACATCTACGCATTACACGAAATTCTACTAGATGGATGTGACATGAGTGATAATGGACAAGACTTTCAAGATGATGCAGAACGTCCTCTTCCTTCAGCTTCAGGACCATCAAACCTCATCTCAGAGGTTCCTGAAGAGGAATTCGACTCTGATGAAGAAGAGATTGAAGAACAGGATGAGGACTCTGATACTGGACAAAGTGATTCCGACGCATCGACTGATACTGAAGACGAAGAAAGCTTTTCTGTTTGTCAGAAAAAGCAGGGAAGAAAGGTAATTGACTCGATTTCATGGAAAAAAACTCCATTTCCAAGTAAGAAGAGAGGCAAACACAACGTGATGAGAAAACACCCAGGCTCGACTGATAGAGGTAAGGGAGCTAAAACCATTCTAGAATCGTGGTCTTGTTTATTTGATGACAGTATGCT
>WSXT02094099.1:0-11634 GCA_011762715.2 Neuroterus valhalla
CATTTACTGCGCGATATGGGGGACCGCGGACCTTTTTTTTTTTTTTTTTTTTAGGGTTCGTGTATACTATGCGGAGGGGTAATACCAAATTTGGCTTAAAATATACCCTGGTACGGGTTGATATCCCCGGATCTGTTGCGAAAAAGGGACAGAGGATCCCCAAAGAAGTAAAAGGAGCGCGCATGAGTAAAGAGAGTGAGAGGCACGCTCCATGGCGTATGTGACTAATTTACCGGGGACGCGCCAGCCGTAGAATTTCCCGTCTGCCAGAGCCAGAATGCAAAAAAAAAGAGAAAGTTAAGGTTAAGCAAGCTCGTCGTTCTAAAGCAGCCTAAGAGCAAACTTCTGTGACGCATGCCTTCGTTCAAGATTTCATAAGACAACTTAAGTGATGACTCGCGATGAGAATTTTAGATTCCAGAGTATCACATATCAACCAAACCGTTGGCTCACAACGCGCCTTTACGGGGTTCGGTGTATAGGCGCGTAACGGACAAGTTGATATGCAAGCTTTTCTTCATATGCATCATCTTGTGCGTAGTGATATCAAGGGCTACGTGCGCGGCTCGCTTCTCTCGCAACTTTGATAGATAGATAGATTTGCGCACAAAATTTTTGATCTTCCACAATCGTTTCTCCGAAGTATTTTCTCAAATGGAGAACGTGCAGCAACGTTGAGTATGTCCCAAGCCATCACACTTCTTGTACCATAATTCCCTTACGGGTCAGGACAGACTCTCGACATGTGAAATTGCTGGTCACTCACTTCATTGCGCAGCGGAGGTCTTTGGTCTGGATTGGGTTTCGCTTTTAAATCTTCCTTCGACTGAAATTTTAGAGGCGTAGATCCCTCGGTGGAAATCTTCTTGGCCATGGCTGGTGGTTTTCCCTATGAAGAAGTGGCTCCCCTCGTCCCTTGAATGCACTGTGTTCGTTGATCATACAAAAGTTCATGTTTTTCATCCATTGCCACCCATAAGTGCCCATATAATAGCGTAGAGTCTTATCAGTAACTGTTCTTTGTTGTCCTCAAAATTTAAATTCAACTCATGACATAATCTAGACTTGTCCATGCAGTAGGCGAAAATTGACTCTAATTCAGTATGCACACGTGCGGTCATCCTTTGCCACTTTGTGGGTAAATTCCCGGAGACGATAAACGTATTACTGATAGCTTGTTCAAGAATCACCCACGTATTTAGTCCATCAGCTATCATTTTGAACCAATTTAAGGCTCCGTCTTGGATATGTGAACGCGCAGTCTCAAGCTTGATGCTAGAAGACGATCTTTGCAACGGGCCCATGCTTCAAAAATTTCAAAGCCATTCCCATGCGTTTGTGCTTCCTTTTTGACCGTCGAATAATTGAATATTTCGACTGATATGCAGCAAAACATGATACGTATCGACCGTTAAATCCGAATCGGTAGCCGGAGATACACGTGGGGTAGTCACTACTTGATCGATTATTCTGTCGGAAGCTGCTTCGCGTCGGCGGTTTTCCTCAATCATAGCTATGATGCTTTCTAAAAAAATCGCTTTGATCAGAGGTCTAACTTTGTTTTTTTTTAATGATTGTCGGCACCGGCGTAATCCGGATGAAGTTTTAGGTCACTTGGGATGAGATCAGGTTGCATGAACGGATTTATACTGCGTTCTTATTGTGACCAAGGTTTCAATATACCCGCAGCTTGGTTCTGCATTCAAACCGGCGATTGTTGATTTTGTTGAACGCTATTCGAAATTCCGGCGCTTTTGTTCAATGCTGCGAAGATATTCTCAACTATGATGTATTGGATCCTCACCGAGATCGCGTGGTTCGTTTTCCGGAAGACGGGCGCAATTTTTTTCGTTTTCTTAATTTATGGTACCAAAGTTTTCTTTCACCGTGTTATTTGTTAGAGTGAAGTCACTTCCGAATGCCGATTCATTAAGATTTGCACCATTACTTGCATCAAAAGCACCCAACACGTTTAGAAATTCAGGTGTAAATCTAAACACTGAAGAAACTCTGAGTGACTTTTCGAAAATTATATCGTAAATCAAGCACAACCAATGCACAACCGAACTTATCTTTCGTGGGAAAATAAGCTAATGCGACACGACTTCCGCTGGAGGGTACTCACTTCTGAATTGTGAAATACTTAAATACTAGTTTATAAAAGGGCCGGACGTGTTTGAATGAAAACACCTTTCTGTTGTAAAAAATGGAGTACTTTGATATTCAACGAAGAAATCAACGGGTTTACAAATAGAGACGCTGGTTCACTCGGTAAACTTCGATTGATAAACTTCACAATACTGCTCGAACTGTGCACTGCCGATCAATCGTCGTTCATTCACTCACTCGTCTTCATTCATTCTCTTTGTCTTGCTACGTTTTGTACGCATATCGGGATAAGAATTTTATATGTTTATATTAGAAAATAAAATCGGATGAGATAAAAAGAAATGTTTTGTTTAATAAAAAGATTAGAAAGTTAGAATTCAAAATCTTGGACACAGCATTTGGACTTAGATTTTGTTTGAATAATTCTGTATCCATTAAATTCACTTAGTTTAGGTCTTTTTGTGACATAGTCATGCAATTAACGTATCGCCAACCGATTTTTGTGATCAATGGCTTTAAAGTCATTACTGATAATTTTCAATTCTGTCTGCTGTCATAATTGCGTAGGATCAAAAAAGTCTTAGAGCTTCTAATTTGATCCGACTGTAAGCAAGAATAAAGTTCAATACAAGTAAATCATTCTTTCAGTCTCCACCAGTTCCATGGAAGTCTATCATTACGTCTTCACCTTTTTGGGCAATTTTAATAGCACACATGGGTCAAAATTACGGATACGAAACGTTGATGACTGAACTGCCAACATTTATGAAGCAAATCCTTCATTTCAATATTAAATCGGTAAGTAGACACTGTAGTCTGATTATAATACTGTTCATGATCTAATCGAAGGAAAAATATACTAGGTTTTTCAATAGAAGCCCTTGCCTAAAATCGTTGCACAAGTAAGGCAAGTAAGGTAGATAAGACATTTTTTCAATGAAAAAGTAAGACATGGCTTCCCTTAATCATGGAAAAGTTGATACATGCGTCCCAAACTACCACCTGAAACAGAATTAGGTAAACATTTTCATGAAACGTTAAATCAAATTGAAACCAAACATAATAAGAAGAAACAGTAAGTCCTAGTGACATCCTCAGAAAGTTTAGGGATATTTGAAAAATTTGAAAAAATTCTCAGAAGAGTCAGAGATTTTGAACATTTAAAAGATTTCAATAGCGCGTTTTTGTAGCGCGTTCATTCCTCGAGCGTTGATATTTCATTACACCCGTATATTTTCTACTGTTTGAGTCTTTGATGTGTTCTCATATTCTGCATGCGTGTTTGAGCATAAGCCTTTCGAAAGGTCGGCTTAAGAATTCCAGAATATGAAATTTTATCTGTTCTTTTTCTTGTACCAGTCGCGCCCATCGCTGCTTAACTTCAATGATCGAACGGGAATCTTTAATGATTCAAAATGAAATTTCTCGTTAGGAAGTCATCTGTTGAGGATTGAGTTAACCTAATTTAAACCAGTATTCTGTGGTTGCATTAAAATTTTTTTTTCAACTGATTTGAGCATTCTATTTTTGAATTGATAAAAAGTGCAACTATTCTGTTGAGAGTCTATGTACACGGAAGGAAGTAAACACTCCAACTCAGCGTGCGAGATGTTAATGTAAGACTCAGTATACGTGTGTATTTCTGTGAGCGGCACATGCGCTGTTACGCCCATTCGACTCTCGACCTTGTACCTGCGTGTACCCATGTGCCTGTCAGTGTTCAAGAGTCTACTATTAGAATAAAGTCTACGCCAGTGCTCAACAATAGAGGTGTTTCATTCTACCGAATCCCTGACCTCATCGGTAATTCCAACAGGTCATGAGCCGCAAGTTACGCTTCCACTGCGTTAAAAAAAAACAAGTAAGTGAAAAGTGAAAGTTAGAAGTCGCGTAGCGTAGACAAAGGGCACCGGTGTTACCTTGTTCTTGTGTCGTCGCGTTTTCTCCTCAAATCCTACATTAGAGTTGCCTTCTTGAAATTATTAGAGTATTTGGTTTGTACTGTCGTGATTATTAATTGAAAAAAAAGGAAAGAAGTAGAATCGAATTTTTAGACGGGCCGCTGAGGTCAATTTCTGACACGGTCGATTTCTCCGTGACACCGCCACTGTTCACTCATGGACAGGAGGTGCCCCTAACAAGATGCTTGCCACACTAGAGACCATCACCGAAACACAGAGCAGGGTTTGGCCCCACGTCAATCAGGCGCTTCAGATGTCTCAGAAGATAATGGAGATGGCGTTAGAACGAGATCGTCAGGAAATTAGACGTTCAGGGGTATTTAGATGTACAGAAAATAATATCGGTACCACTAGCCCTAATATAATTGCCTCTAAACCAGAGCTCTCTATTGGAACAAGACCCCCTAGCGATTTCTTTATTAGCAACATCTTGTAGGACAGATATTCGAGTCCAATCCCTGAAAATAATCCTCGTTCTCAGCCTTACAGAGTTAATCTTAATAGCCCATTTGTAGAAAATCACCATCAAGCAATTAGTTCTGAGATTAGTTCTCAACTCAACCAAACCTTTTCAGCCTTAAATAGAACAATAGAATCAAATAGCTATAGCTGGAAATCTTCTTTTGAAAGAGATTATACCCTGACTGTCAAAACAAACTTTACTGTATGGTTGGATAGACTGAACTCAGAACTCTTTGAAAAAGAATTACTAGATGTCATAGATCCAAATTTACAATCAAAAAGAGTGTTTAACCTAGATGAAAACGAAAATAGAAGAAAACTTAGAGATATCATAGTAAATCATTTAGATGAAAATTATCACAAGTTGGTCTTAAACATGAGGGACTCCATAGAAGTTTTTATTAAAATTAAGAAACTAAGAAGCTTAGAATTGAATAACATGGATGATGCAGGAGTGAGAGAGACGCTGTTTAGCTTCAAATTAAACAGAAACGATAAAACACCAGACTTTATTGAGAAGTTCGAATCAATAAATAGACAATACGAATTAAATGAAACAGCGACTCCCATCACCGATGCTGAGAAAAGATCAGCTTTCTCAATAGCAGTTAAAGAGTGTAATATCCGCAGACAGTAAATGTCGAATTGAAAAAATTGAAAGGTTTGACAGTTTTGCGCATGCCAAAAAGCCCATCACTGAAACTAAATTATCAGAAAAAGCTATAAAAGGAATCTTAGTTGGTCAAACATCAAACGGTTATATACTTTTGCATCCAAAATCAGGAAAACTTATACAATCAAAACATGTAAAGATCAGAGAAAAATTACCTTTTAAAAATATTGATAAAACCTTAGATTTTGACACAATGTAAGACAAAAACTTAGATTCTGAGGATTTAGAAAAAGATACGATTAGTTTATTCGAGGAAGGTACTGTAGAAAGAGAAACTGAAAATCCTAAAGTAATAGAGGCAGCTAGAGAGCATAGCAATGCTGAAAATAATGGAAGGAAAAGAAAACGCGAAAATCTTGTAGAAGTACAGACCCAAGTTAGAAAAAATCCTAAGAGAAGTGCCAAGAAAAGAAAAGATTACAAAACTATGTCGGAAGGCAAAATTGATTTAGTTGATACTAGTTCTGCTTATTTAACTAACATTGAAATGTATAAATAAATAGATGAAGATGAAAAAGGACTCTTATATTTACTTATGTTTATTACATATACTAATGCTTATTACACATACTAATGTTTAATACATTTACTAATGTTCATTACATTAACTTATATTTAAGCCTATTCTACGACAATGATCAAAGTTGCAAGTGCCAAATTGAAAATATGTGATACCAGCGTTATATACATATACTTCGGGAGGGAGTGTTAAAGTAAGACTCAGTATACGTGTGTATTTCTGTGAGCTGCGCATGCGCTGTTGAGCCTTTCGACGACCCGCGTACTGTGTTACCCGTGAGTCCCATTCGACTCTCGACCGTGTACTTGCGTGTGCCCATGTGCCTGTCAGTGTTCAAGAGTCTACTATTAGAATAAAGTCTACGCTAGTGCTCAACAATAGAGGTGTTTAATCGAATCCCTGACCTCATCGATAATTCCACCACGAGAGAAAAAGGTCACGGAGATTCTGAGTGCTAAGCATCGTAGATACGAGAGTGTTAGGCGCACCGTCATTTTTGATGCGTTGCACTCATATATATCCGGTGGACAGCCGAGCTGGCATCCCAGACTTGAGGGTAGCGCATCGTGGCGACGAATGCCACAAATCGATGGAACGGCGTATGCGTACACGCTATTCCAGGGTTCTCTAGTTAGCATCCCGATTCAAAAGAACTCGCACATACATCGTCACTGCCTCAGCAGACTGAAACCGAGAACAACAGCATAGTACTATACCGTGTACACTTACGCACATTGCTGTAGATTGTTTACTTTTTTCCGTGTACATCGTATTGTTCCTTTTTTGTGGAAGTTATCCTCTTTTGCGTTAAAAACTTGTCTGTTCAGCTTGAAGCTTGGATAATCATGTAGCTTTGCTGACCAAAGACTCCTCCATATTGGTATTCCTGTTTACTGAGCAAATGGAGAGAAGAGACACTCTTGAAAATCAAGGATAAACCAGTCTCCATTTTATGGGGAAAAAACTGTTAACAACTCCTACACAACTGCCCGAATACGAACTAGTTGAATTCTGTAAAAAAATAACTTCGCTCCATTTTCAAAAGTGTCCAAATACGAACTAGCTGAATTTTGTACAAAATGAGGAAAGATTTTCATAAGACTAAGAGGGAGGCTTAATAAGCAACGAAGCATGTTTTATATGTGGGTTAAAGACCATAATTTGTATTCATAATTTGTATTTAGTCCAGATGTCGACGCGTGCAATCGTGCTCATCAATCACTATAGTGAGTTTCGTCCAGTGATTTCGCTCTTAGCCGTGACTCTTAGTACTGTTCGTGTTCTCATTCTTTTAAACACAATGCAATGATAACATCGTTTTTCCTCCAAACACCTGACCAACAATCGGCGTTGTCATCCAATTGAGATACTTCGGTGTTCAGCTGCATGCTTTGTTCCTTACTTAGTTCACGATAGAACCTTCTCTTATCTGCCTGGAAGGTTCGATTTTGCTGCCTACGTGCACTACTCTTATTGTATCGTCGCGGTCTACCAGTAAGAACATCAAGTCTCTGCCTTTGAAAGTCTATTATTTCATTAAACGATGTTGTTGTCAATGTCTCGATGTTCCGAGGGTAGATGATGATTACATTGTGTTTTAGCGACTCTCATAGAGCGAGGTTCTCATTTTAATAATGAATCAAAAACCCTCTCGCAGATGACACTTATTTATTCATTTGACAACTACTCTAGCTATTAAAACATGAACTTACTATCCAGTTCGGCTATCCAGTCGAGCATAACCGAGACCAACGATTGACACCAGATATCTGCGCAATGCCCACTGCGCGGCTTCAGTGACCCATTCTCTCACTAAGTTCAGCTATCCATTCCATAGTCCCCGGGGTTTGTGTCACCACTAATGCATACAAGGACTAGATAAAGAGCACCAAGACGAAAAATGCTTCACGCATCTACTTAGCCCTTCCCTATAGCCAAAGGAATCTACCACAATTCATGAAGAAGTTAGACGATTGGCCCGAAGAAGGAGAGAAAGAAAACCAGGGAAACAATCCAGAGAATCCACCTCCCATTCTTCTTCTCAGGAAAACCCGAGATTCTCCCAAAAAAGGACTGCTTCCTCAAAACCCCTCTGAATGTTACTTCTTTTCACCAGTAAACTTCCCAAGGTATGGGGGATTTTCGGTCAGGGCCTTCACCTCCCACCCTTTGAATTTTCCAAAAGTCCCTAGATTTTCAAAGCGATTTGTCTCTTTTTAGGGAACCTTACTGCTCGTAATTCTATTTTCACCATATCCTACCTGTCCCTACCCAAACCTCAAAGAATCCCATACCAAACACAAGTGAGAAGCATATCATGCTCCTTACGTTGCTGAAATCCATATCCAACCTGATTTGTCGTAGTGGATCTTGTTGCCTTCTGCTGGCAGTTTGCACCTGTAGCGTCGTTGTTTCTGTATTCAAGTGCAAAGGCAGAACCTTGTTTTTGGGGTACCCTATGAGTGCATGCAGATCCTTCGTCATAAACATCTTCGGTAATGAATACCTTTTCTTTGGTTCTATATTCTTGAACTTCAAGAAAGCTGGACCCAAATTCCTTTCGCTGTTAAAATTAATGTGAACGTTTATGTCCGTATGCAGTTCCAGTGGACCCGGTACTCGTTATTCATTATCCCTAGCACTCGTGCCCTCTGCTTCATTTCTCTCCTAATTCACCGACATCTCCTATACGTATTCCATTACCAGGAGGCTGTTGTCCTTCCTTCATTCTAATGGTAGCTACTTCAACCTTTGAAAGAAACCTGTTGACAGATATTTAGCGTTTTTGATCTGCTAGATTTTGTTCCTTTCTTCTTGTCGCTAGATGCGAATACTCAAGCGAGAAAAGGCGACAGTGTTCTCTTCTTTTACACTCTGACAACTATCCTGTCCCCCGAAATAAAGGCGCATTACATCTCTGTTCATTTTGTATACCTATTTTATTCGCCTTCTGGGTTGCTGAATCTCCACTGCAGACTCTGGTTGAATCGGTCTGTCTTCTTCTGGAAGATGTGGTGATACTGGATCATCAAGAGGTTGCGCAGGAACATCAAT
Source organism: Neuroterus valhalla (assembly GCA_011762715.2). Classification (NCBI taxonomy): domain Eukaryota; kingdom Metazoa; phylum Arthropoda; class Insecta; order Hymenoptera; family Cynipidae; genus Neuroterus; species Neuroterus valhalla. The sequence goes on from WSXT02094099.1 coordinate 8,780, forward strand.
AACATAATGTCGTTGAATTGCCTCCTTGGTCTCTACTTGATCTTTTAGTAAAGCTTCTTTTAAGTGATGCTCATCATGGACATTTTTTCGCGCCAATCTCACCCCTCGCTTGATCACCATAGCCCGTTCTTCTGAAATATGAAGATTATTACGGATTTTCTTGACCCTAGTGATGAGATCTTTCACGAAACTCACTGTAGATAGATGTACTTCTCAGCAAACTTTGTCCTCTCAATGTAGCCCTCCTTGCGCTCAGTCACAAACTTCACGCTTTAATAGTAGGGACGCATCAACTCTTCATTCATTGGTGGATTCCAGTTGATGCTCTCCCACGGTATTCCTGTTGAGATGGTTGGCTGCAAATCGCTTGAGCTGGTCACAGCATCTTCAACAGGCACAGCCGATGCTCTACTGTTTTCCGCATTCCGCATATGTCCTTGCTGGTCAGATTGTTAATTGGTGAGATCTGCCCGACCATCACGCAGCTCACCATGACCACCGTCCCGCATACTATCGTTCGATCAGCGGTTCAATCAGGGCTGCCACAGACCTTGAAATCCTTGAAAAGTCAGGGAACAAAAAAACGGTCAAGGAAATCAGTGAAAAATCAGGGATTTTGAAAATGGGTCGGTGAATTTTTTTCAAAAGTGCTGACCAACCGTCGATCACGGAAATTGCTATATTCAATATTCTGATTGATAGGCTTGAATGTACAACTTCAGTATAATATACAAGTGTCTGTTAACCTGAGGTAATTTTATTTTTCACTGTAGAAATTGCGTATCTCGGTTTTTTATTCGGGTTCATTCTATTTATGTATTTAAGTTTCATCAAAGTTTGATTATAAACTTTCAATAAATTGGAAAAAACTGCGTCTGATGTACACACAGGCTGTGTTCTTTTTTGGGCCAGGGAAGAGTCAGAGAAATTGAGCATGGAAAGCTCTGGTATGGGAAACCCTATCAGTAGCAATGCTAGCGTCAACACAGCAATGAAAGTCATGGGAGGAAAGCTCAAACCATTCCGTGAAGACAACGCAAGGACACCATCGGTTGAGGCCTATTTTTTCTCGTCAAAAATTTATTTTGGGTGTCTCCACCCAGTGTTTCATCCCCAGCCACGGACTAAGTCAATTGCCTGATTTCTTAGCAAACCCAATATTGAGTTATTGATATGGTCCAAAGTTCGTCGTGTAACGATGTTGATACCCCCCTCCCGCCACTTTCCTCATTTGTGACTCAATCTCCTCTATCTGACGCTGTGCTGAAGGAAATTTGCGTCACCTCTTTATGCTTATTTAGAGCTACCAATTGTTAGTCCACAGAGTTTTGATCGCAAACTTCCTGATGGTCGAGGAAATTTCTTACGATGCGACAGGTGTTCAATAGAACTGCCTTTTGAGTCACTGCCAGTACCTTACTGACTCCTAGATGTTCGAGATGTTCAGTGCATCTTGCGTGTACATTTCCTGTAGCCGATATCATGATAGGACGAATAGATGCATGTTTCACATCCCTCCATCTCGTCTTCACTCCATGCCTCAGCTCACTATACCTATGAATCTTAGTCATATAGGATGCCTGCGAATTTTGGTTAAGTGGACAAGCAATGTCGATGACGGGAACTTCCCTGATACCTTTTTCATGAACCACGATTTCGGGATTATTAGCTTGGATATAATAATCCGTATGTAGAGTATCATCCCATTATAAAATGTTATCTTCGTTTTCCAAAACACGAATTGGAATGCATCTGTAGGAGGGCATCCATTCTGTCATCAATAATTTGAAACATGCTTGAGATATTTTGTGTTGATGACACAAAATCGCTACCATGAATCATTCCATTTCCAGGAACAGGACGTCCCTTTTCAGTCAAATATTATATGCCTCTTCATCCCCTCCATATTTATCTGAGGTTTTAAGGGTTCTCGCCGTGGATTGCTTTTTGTCTCCATCCCGTTCCTAATTCCTCTTTGGTTTCTGCCCTAATATTCAAGGCTTCCGCTGAGGACCAATTCAAGGGCGGGTAATCCAGGTCTGCTTCGCAGATTGTATTGTAGAGCGTAACATCTTGTTTGCTAATGAGATCGCAACTGTGTAACTTGCGATACACAAAGTTGCTTGACATCTTCAACGCCCCTACCCTCTATATGTCATGGCAAAACTATCCTTCTAATCCTCGAATTACTGTGATGCATCCAGAGCTTTGTCATTTCAACGCGAACAGTTCTGTTCATCCTATCAAGGTCGGTGTTTGACCATTTTATGAGCCCAAAAGAGTACGTAAGAACAGGAAAAACGTAGGTGTTCTTCAGCCTCTTCAAAACTTTCGTATGCTGAATACCCTTGGACTCAGGAATACCCAGTTGTTCATATGACTCACCCTCAATCATTGCCTCTATACTGTCCTCATTTCTGTTCTCCCATTCTCTGGCTTCCAGTTCTTCTCGATTGGAATGTTTTGTTCTTCATTTATCTAGTCCAAACTCGATGTGGATGTCATTTTAAAACTGTCTTGTGACATTGATCACTTGCGGCAGTTTCTGGTTTGAACCAGCGTACAGCTTCAGGTCATCCATGTACAGAAGGTGACTTAGTACCTGACCATCCTCATCGTCATGTATTTTGAATCCTTGAAACATGCTATTTAGTGTTTGGCTCAATGGATTCATCGATAAACACAACCATAATTGACTGAAGGAGTCCCCTTCAAAGCAGTGTGCTCAGATCGGAAACTCAAGCCACTCACTAACACACGCGCACTTTGTGCCTGTGAGTAGGGGAAGTGAGCGACACGGCTTGACGTATATCGTCCGTCGCTGTTGCACCTTTCTCCTTCTTCTCCCGAGCTCG
>WSXT02094110.1:0-42880 GCA_011762715.2 Neuroterus valhalla
TATATCACAACTGGCATGATTATTGTTTTATAAACTCTTATTTTGATTCTTCTAGATAAGGATCGCGATTTTAGAAGTCGCATCATTGCAAAATAGCACTTATTACCAGCTTGCAGCCTTTTTCGATAATATTAAAGAGCAATCCATACTAATTCAAAAACGTACGCTAATATTTGGAGCTTTTCCTCTACACTGGATTTACTTTCACGACAAACTCGGCGTTTTCGAGTTTCTGGGACTTCGTAATGAGATGAATGCAATATCTCTTTGCAAAGAAAAAGTTTTAATTGCCACCACAATACATAGTTAAGCAGGATAAAGAAGTGAAAATTAAAAAGTCGGAAAGTTGAGTTTTTGAGGATAATAAATTGGCTTTTTATTTATTCTTATTTCAACGCTTCTTCATCAATTTATTCTTCATTCATGATCATGCAATCAACAATTTCCAAGTGTATTCAGAGATAATGAAACGTGCTTTGTAATTATTCTCTTGAAAGAAGAGAATTCTGTGTGTTGAAAATTATTGAACAAAATGTTTCTCTGGTTGTTGCAAATAATTCTGAAGGCAGGAAATTTCTCGTAGATATCAGGAAGCGATAGGAGGATCCGGTCGTTTGAAAAAGGAACTGAGGATTTACTGATGTACGATGTATCAAATTGAAGGCTATTTCTTGACGATTAAGTTTGTCGGCATGCATAAAGTTTTACCTGTACAAGAGGCTTTGATGCTTTTAATTTAAAGCCGTAACCTTGCTGATTTGACGTTTTGCCGGTCTACCTTATAATACTTAACTAGTTCCATTGCATTATGTAAACTCTTTGAATGAAGAATCCTGACTTTTATGAACATCGGTACGTTGAAATGTTGACAAGATTCCATGCGCCATGAAAGGAATAGGTTTATACTTTATATTGTTTTATGTCTTAACAGGGTCCTTGAGATTCGCGTCGGACGCGAATCATGAATCGTTAAATCTTTAATGCAAACTTGTTCAAATGATAGGCTTTAACACAGAGATAATTCCAATTATCATTACAAAATGCATTTTTATAATGATTTCAATTATATAAAGTAATTATACTACCGAACAATTGATTATAAAATGCATTCCAATATTCTGCAATATTTACTCAAATTCATGTATTGGTTTTATTAACGAAAATCGAGGATGATTTTTCCTCTAATATCTGTACAAATATTAGGGTAGTCCGAAATTGCGTTGCGAAATTTTTTTCACTCTTTTTAATTTTTTTTTTTGTTGTAATCCGAATATCAATACGTTGCCACCGGGCACTTTAAAATGCCATTTGCTTATAATGAGGAAATTTAGATTTTTGATCAATTTAACTCATATTTCGATGTTTGACCGGAACTTGTCATGTTATTTAGGGATTAAAGAAAAATGACCACAGAATAAAACCATATACTCATATTGTTGTTAATTTTCAGCATTCCATCGTCTTTTTCATACGAACAATCGTTAATGGATAATTTGATGATTTCATTTGACTTTTCCAACAATAGGTAACCGTTTCCTACTTTTTGTAAAATGATTACATAATTGTGATGCATTTTTTCTAATGTTCAACAAATTTCTATTCGTTCAAATAACTTTTATTTGCTCAAACAGTTTTTTCTCGATAACTTCAAAAAAATTAAATGAAATAGAATGCATGTGCTCATTTTTCTGACTGTTTATTGTATGAAAAGAATAAAATAACCATTTTGAGGGTGGCGACTTGACCGGGAAATGACCGAAAAATGACAGTGAATCCAATTAAAAACCGAGAATTTACTTGACCTAACCTAGTATAAATTTTACCGTACAAATACGAGTGATTACCGCTTCCTTACTATGAATTAAAAACATATCTCCTCATTTAATTTGAAGGATGTAACTTTCCTGTAGTCTGATTCTGAACATTATAAAAAAAGAAACCTTCCTCAAACGCTTTACTTGCTTCCTCTTTATTCATTTGACTTAAGACAAGGAGTTTTGTGAAAATAATTAGAGTTTTTATTTTAAGGCAGGGACTTTCGGCAGACAAATATAATTTTACTTGGAACAGGGAATTTTTTACATGAAACGAGAACTTTCCAAAATGAATAAAATTTGGATGTAGAAAAGAAGGAGAAATTTAACAACTCTTTAAAGAATTAAAATACATCTATTCCTTTTGAAGGTTTATCATTTAACCTGGAAATTCATCAGTTTGATTGAAAGTTGAAAATTTGACTGTTTTTTTTTTTAAAGTAGAAAACTGATCTCCTCTGATTTAAAATTGAACAACTTGTCTGGAGATTTGTCTTCTTGAATTGAAAATTGAATTATTTCGTTGAGAAATCGATTTTTTGGTAGAAAATTATTTTTTTGTTCGAAACTTTAATGGTGAACCACCATTAAACCTAACCAGTTAAATTTTTTGGATTTAACTGATAAATTCATCTAGTTGAGAACTCTCATGTTTGGTTTAAAAATAATTCATCAATTCCAAAATGTAGCGATTTCATTTTTTTTGGAAATCATTGTTTTAATCGTTTAAAATTCAACCATTCTGTTTGAAAATGATATTTTTTGGTTTGAATTAAATTTTTGGTAAAGAATTCAACTATTCTAGTTGAAGTTTCATCATTTCAGTTAAAAATTCGTCTTTCTGGTCCAAAATCCAATTACTGCAGTTGAACATCTAAATTTTATTTGAATATTCCTCATTTTGTTTAAAAAATTAAACGGTTTGTTCGAAATAAGGTTTTTTTGACTGAAAATTTAATTTATTCCAATTTCAAATTCCATACTTTCTTGTATTCCAAAGTTCATTTGTTTGGTTAGATATTTTCTTTAATTAAAAATTTGAGTAGGTATTGAAATTTTTGTTAACTATTCTTCTTTTTCATTGAAAGTTGAATAATTTTTTGGTTCGAAATTTGATTATTCTGTTAGAACATGGTATTTTTTAGTACCTAATGGATCTTTAAATTTGAAAATTATTATTTTTGTTTGGATATTCACCTGCAAGGTTGAAAATTAAAGTTCTCTAGTTAAATATTCATCATTTTAGTTGGAAGTTCATCTTCTTGGTTTGAAATTTAAGTATTCCAGGTAAAGATCCAGGGTGCTACGGAAATCCTTGTTTTTGTTGGGAAATAAACTATTTTGGTCAAAATCCGTTTTCTTGCTATCTTTATATAATATCTTTCCAATGCTAAGTTTAACAGTTTGATTTTTGTAAAAAAAAAATGATCTTTTTTCGTAGAAAATTTGAGTATTTTTTTCAAAATCAATTCATTTTGCAATGTTTGATCTGTTGTATTGAAGGACGTTCAGGACGAACGTCATGAACTATAATCAATTGTCATTTTCCGCGAAAAAAATAAATATTTCATCTTTAGTTGACCGGAAAAATTGAAAAACTCGACCGGGAAATGCCGGGAAATGGCCGGGAATCGGAAATCGTCTCCTAAATCACCACCCTGATTGCTCAATTGTTTAAACAAATCAAATTTTTTCAAGCAATTCATCAGAATGAATTAAGAACGAAGATTACCTGTGAGACTCAACAGTTGATAAACATTCAACTGTAGTGAATGTCACTTCTTAAAAGGGTGGTAAATTAATATCGGACTTTAAATGTCTGGAAGCGAGAAGTGAGGATGCCAAAAAGTACTTACAACATATTGTAAAAAGTTATATAAAACATTTTCCAGATATCAGAGAGAAAACAATGTCTTCGGCCAAAAAATAATATTTTGTTATCAGCGTTGCAATTGGACACCAAAAAGAATTATATTCACGAAAATATTCGTATGTGTGAGATTTTATATTGTTTATGCACATCTTTTATTAGAATACTGCTTAAATGAATGAAAATTGTGTAAACAATGACATGACTGTTTTATACAGAATTCACTACTCCTAGCTACTCCTCGAAAACATTCAATATTATGCTTAACTCAGGAAATACAATTTTGTTAATATTATTAGAAAAATAATATTCTAAACAAATTATACTTGTTCCATAAATTTGAAAATGAACACTAATTAATTCTTCGAACAATTACATAATGTTTTGAGAAAAAAATCCTCTACTCCAGAAAATGACAAACTATACATTTCAATCAGAAGATAAAATTATTTTTTAAATTTTCTGTGAAGAAAAAATTATTAAGAATTTTGTAATTGTTCAAACGAGTTACATTTGTTTGAACCCTCATTGGACATCCCAATTGTCTATTAGCAATCATTCGTAAAAAAGACGATGGACATTGCTAAAAAGTAAGAATAATACGTAATAATGTAGTTTTTTTTTTGAACTTTTGGATGAAAGTTATTAGCATAGTTCTATTTCGTAGACACTCCTCTTCGATCCTCAAAAAACTAGTATGAGTTTAATTTTTCGAAAATACAAAATTTCCCCATGCTAATTAAATGTGATGTTGAAGTTCCCGGTGACACATGTTAATATTCGAATTTCGAAAACAAAATTACGGATTTTGTTATTCCGGAAGGGGAACTTTTTTTGTCGGGTGGAGGTGACTTGCCTTGTAGCTCGAAAAGCAGTTTTTGTACCATCCTAATGTATATTCTACATATTTTGGAGAAATCTCAACCCAGCATATTGAGGGGTCCTTATAGAAAACCAGTCCTATCATTTGAAATTTTTATTTTGAAAGTTGTGTTACTAATTTGAGATCATTCTAACTTGAAAGCATAATTTTAAAAATGGTTTAATTCATAAGGCTTCAAAACAAAAATCATTCAATTTTTGTAACTTTTGAATAATTTGAAATTTGAATAATTTGCGCTTCAAAAATCTTAAATGATACAATTGTAAGTTGACATCGTTCAAAACACGACACTTTTTTCATTAAAGCCTCAAGTTTTATAATTTTCCATCCAAATCTGGTTAATATTTTACAATTTCGAAACAAAAAGGTTCCGAATAAATCGAGCTCGAAAGGGAGCATTTATAACTGCAGGTACAATGTTTAGTTGGATATTTTCAAACTTGAAGCCTCCATTTTCTGAATTTTCATGTTCAGGAATTATTATTTTGCTATTTTCAAGCTTAGTCCTTCAAATTGAAGCCCAAACAATTTGTCGTTTTAAATATACAAAATTGAACCATTTTTATGGATATTTCCAAACTGGATGTTAACAGATCTTACAATTTTTAATTGAGTGATTTGAAATCAAAAGCAAATAGAATAAAAAGTATCTGAATAGAAATTTTCGGAATATACAATTTCAATCAGTGACTTTGAAATAAAACTATTTTGAATCAAATCCTTCAAGATATTTGAGTAAAGGTCTTGACAGTAAAAACATTTCTCAAAAGGAATGTTTCAAAACCGAAAGCAAACTGCAAAGTTCATTCTGGTTTTGTTGAATTTTGAAACAACTAATTCAATATGGTGTCCTTTTGAAGTTTCAACTTATTCAATTTGAAATTTCCGAATTAAAAAATGTTGATAGTTTATGCTTAATTGTACAGTTGCAAAGCTCTGAATATAATTTTTTCTTTGAAATTTCACAGCTTCGGTTCAATCGAATTTTGAAGGCCACTGAGATTGCACGGTTTTAAATGTATCGTTTTAAAACGTAACCTAGTCAAAAATTAAATTAATCAACTTATGGCTTTTAATCTGAAATGATGCATGCAATTAAAAGTTGGAATCTGAAATATAATACAATTGTGGGTTTTCAATGTCAACTGCAAACAATCCAAAATTATCTTACTTTAAGTGCTCTGAATCACTCTATTATTCGTATAATAACAAAAAGTGAAGAAGACTCCTTGCTTGACAAGGAAGAATAAAACTTCATACCTTGAAAATTTTTACTTCTCTGTCCCTGAATTTAATTCGCGCATCCACGTGTGGCAGACAGCCAGTTCGAGATTTATATTGACAAGATACTTCTGGCAAGTCACTTCATATTTAGAGAACACTTCATACCTAATTTTACTCTGAAAATTTTTGTTTGAAAATCAAATGTTAGCAAGGAATATAACGCTTTTAGCTATAATCTCGGAGACAAGAAAAAGTATTGATGCTTTAGTGCAAGCAGAAGAAATAAATTAAGAATGAAAATATAAACTTAAAGTCGCACGTCGATTTTTAGAAAAGTCGTAAATCTTCGTAGCCCCGTTCGCCAATAAAGTTCTTCTTCAGTGTGCTGCACCGAACGCAATGTAATTAAATTATTAATTTACTCATTAAGATACTTGTCTTCACTTTAGCCCATTTTACTTGCTCGATTCTGAAGTCTCTTGAGTAACTTTTTGAGAAGAAAATATGAACATTTTATTTACGTTCAGTATTTGCTACTTATATATAAAGTTGCAGGGAAGAAAATTTTACTTTCTTGGTCTCTGTGAATTATACCTTAGTGATTTAATTTTGCTCATTCATGTTATTCGTTATTGAACTTACAAGAAATTCAGATGTATTAATAGCAGCAAATTCTTTCCACATCTTTTTGGATTACAGAATTACTTGATGTTCATGCTTTGCATTGCGAGCAGATAAGATAAGTAGAAAAGCAAGAAAAGTTCTGCACAATTTCTGTAATTCTAAAGCCTGTAAACACATTTGCTCAAGCGCGTCAAAATCAGGACATGGCGAAGAAAAATAGCTGTTAAGTTTTTTCCAATGCTTGCGAAAAAAATCAAGGTACGCTTATGGCGCCTGCGGAACAATTTCAGTTTTCAAAATTAATCTCTATTTTCTCGAAATGGAATTTTCACTGTTTTACTCTCTGCCAGTTTTTCAAGTACCACCTTGTTTGTAGCATATCCTTGTACCTTACGTAAGTTGAGGAATTCCATGCTATGTCTATCTGAAACCGAATCTCAATCATTGTTTGTGCAATTCAATATATCCTAATTCTAATAACTTCAACTGCTCCTCAGATTTACAAACTAAAGCACAGATTGCAGACTGATAAGCCTCTGCCAAAAATCGATTTGAATCTTAATTCCTTCCTGTGTATTATGCGACACACTCGTAAAACGTTGCATCATTTTATTATCCATTAGCGATCATTCTTTACAGATCAATATCTAAATAATGATTTTAAAAAAAGTCTTTAAGTTTTTGGTTCCGATAAAGTATAGATAATGGTGAGAGAAAAAACGCATTCAACGTCATCTGATCTTTAGTCTTTCAGTACAACAATGCGGGATCGTTTTTGGTACATATCCATATTTATTGATTCAATTAATATAATTGCTACGAATTTTGGAAGAGAAATAGTAGCATACCTTGGTCAAAAATAGTTCAGCTGGAAATTGTTGGTTCATAAAATGTTATTTGGATTCTTCAGTTTATCATTTGATGTTTTCATTCTTTCAAGGATCCTGAACATAATTGGGTTGGTCATAAAAAAAACTGTATTGGGACATCATCATTTTTCTGAAAAAATTTTTTCCTGAAGAACTTGACTTCAGTAAAAACCAGCCAAAGAGAGTTATTCGCATTTTTATTGACTAAATACAGCCCTCCATCATGAGGATGAAAAATAGGGTGGTCCAACAATTTTTTTTCGAATTTTTATGGAAAACGCCCGGAAATATGTTCGAATCCATAAAAAAATTCATGCATTTTTTTTCAATGATATATACTGGTGGCGCAAGCCCCATGAAGTTTAGCCCGTATTTCCCATAAGAAACAAAGATGTTTTTGTAAATTTTATTCAGACTTCCCAATCTTAGGTGAATCGAGTCCGAAATTCACCAATTCTCTTCACAAATAGTCACAGAATGTGAGTAAAATATTACTTTTCAAATACCACCCCCGTAAGTCTGTTTACCGGGTCCCAAAAACCCCCCATAAGTAAACAAATGGGTTTTACGAGTTTTTGGCGCTAATTATGATTTTTTGAAGTTTTTTTTTCACGCAGATTGTTTCATATACATGAAATACTACTTTATAGTGATAATAAGATGTTTATTCAAATTGTTCAAACAATTTATTATTGTTTTTAGCAACTTCCTCTTAGAATAGGGTTAGAAAGTCAAGGTTTTTTCTGAATTTTGCAATTTATTTTTAACGTTTCAGTTAAAGCAAAGTAAAGATTAAATAAAGTTAACAGAAATAATTGTTCAAAGAATTTTTTATTAATTATAACAATATTCTTTTAGAATAATGTTACAAAGTTGCGGATTTTCCTGAAATTTTCAACTTTTTGGCCACTTTCCACTAAAAGTAAGTAATTATTTTATTTTATTTAGCAAAAACAATTGTTCAACCTAATTTTAAATGTTATCATCATTGCTCATAATATTTCCTTTGCCTGATGATGGAAACTTGCGGGTTTTTCTGAAATTTTCAACTTTTTGCCCACTTTTTAGTTGAAGTGAGGTGATATTTATTTTAATATAAAAAAAATAATTGTTTAAATAAATTAATATTATTTATGGCTATCTTCCCTTAGATAAGGGCTAAATAGTTGCGGTTTTTTCTAGACTCTTAAGCTTTTTGTCCACTTTTCTCTTATTGAGGTGATAATTAATGCAAGTTAACAAAAATGCTTATTTAAACAATTTATTATTGTTTACAAACATTTTCTCCAACAATAGATAAGTGCTAGAAAGTTGTGGTTCTTCCGGAAATGTTTAACTTTGCACTGAATGGAATTTGAATGAAATTCAATTAGATTGAATTAGAATGAATTGATTTAATTGTTGGTTAAATAAGATTGTTTTTTATTTAAAATAATTTTTTTTTAATTATCATCCATTATATTCTTGATAAAAACTTTATATTTGTAGGTCAAAAATTCAACTCTTTGAGGGAAAGTTGAACTACTTTCTTGAAAATTAAATTTTTGCGTTGGACATCCATAATTTTAGTAGAAAATTCAAAATTCAAATTTCACTGAATGAATTCAGCTTTTTTGTTTCAATTAATGGTTTTTGAACAATGGGGAAAAAAATAATAATTTACTTAGGACGTTTCAATACTATCCAAAATATGATTCTCTTTAATCTTTATTTATTATTTGTTCAAAACTAAAAAATTGAAGCAATCTTAAACATTTAAAAAAACTGCAACTTTTTAGCACTAATCTTAGAGAAATAAACAATGATAATCTGTTTGAACAATTAGTTTTGTTAAGTTAAACTAAATACTAAGTCACTCCAGCAAGTGAAAACTGGGCAAAAATTTGAAAATTTCAGAAAACCGCAAGTTTCTATCTTTAAGCGAAGAAAATATTATTAGCAATGATAATAAATTGTTTTGAACAATTATTTTGAGTATGAGTTAATTATTACTTTAATGTATTTGAAAATTGATAAAAAGTTAAAAATTCCAGGAAAAAATCGCAACTTTGTAGCATTATTCCAAGAAAAAGTGTTATAATTTATAACAAATTCTTTAAATAATTATTTCTGGTAACTTTAATTGATTACTACCTCGCTTTAACTGAAGCGTTGAAAATAAGTTGAAAAATTCAGAAAAAAACTTGACTTTCTAACCCTTTCCTAAGAGAAAGTTGCTAAAAACAATGATAAATTGTATAAACAATTTAAATAAACATCTATTTATCAGAATAAAGTAGTATTTCATGTGTTTGAACTAATCTGCGTTGAAGAAAACCGCGAAAAAACATAATTAGCGGCAAAAACAGACTTATAGGAGTGATATTTGAAAATTATTATTTCATTCGCATGCTGTAATTAATTGTGAAGAGAAATGAAAAATTTCGTACTCGATTCACCTAATATTGAGAATTCTGAATAAAATTGATAAAAACGTCTTTCTTCCTATGGGAAATACCTGTTAAATTTCATGGGGCTTGCGCCATCTCTGAATATTTTTTTTTCAAAAAAAAAAAAATGCGTTTTTTGTGTGGATTCGAACAAATTTCCGGGCGTTTAGCATAAAAATTTGAAAACAAAATTTTCTAATGCATTTTTGGACCACCCTAATGAAAAAAGATTAGAGCCTTTTTCTTGGACTCGCAGATAAAACACAAGAATTATTTTGGTGAATAGAATCTTTATCTGGAGCTGTCAATTTGATCTGCAGCAACATGATCTGAAAATTGAATAACTTTTTGTTTTTTATATTTATAGAGATTTTTGTATCTATCGAAGTTTCTCTTAAAGAATAAATTAGAATAGTATTTGGTCCCTATGTTCCTTGATTTGATAAATCGTTGAAAAATTTCCTCAATTTTGGAATGGATTGTACACGTCATAGAGAACGTTATTAAATCAGGGAACCTGTACATAAGGGTAGATTCACCATGTATCCGCTATCCACAATTATTTCTATTGTAATGTTGTTCCCCATCATTTCATGTATTATTGAAATTGCTATTGTGTTCCAGCTACTAATTAAACCATGAATGGAGTTTTATACTCAACTAATTGAAATTCTCGACTCCTAAAGAAACAACTTGATCTGCAGGAGTGAAGTGAATAGCTTTTTTATCAGGAAAATTCTTCCATCCAACTTCTCTGAGCAATTGTGATTTTCTCTGTAAAAACGTGTTCGCAAATCTCTTTCAAAAGTTTTCTCGCAACTTTGAACAGAATTCTTTTAAGTTTAATCCTAGTTGAGGGCAGTTGCTTCAAAGTTTATTGACAAATATATAAGTAGCTATAAAGTGAGAAGTTTAAAGTCCTTTGTATCAAAATTTAATGCCAACTGTGGTGATTAAACTCTTTTCTGATTTCCATTGCACCTTTTCCTCTTGGTTGTGAGATTTGTTCAACAACAGTTGCGCTAAATGCAAATAGTCAGTTTAAATATACCCCTCCAGCTTTACCCACTCTCCGTATCTCACTGCTCATAAACATTCGTCCTGGTGATATGGATATACAAATGCTTGCGCAAATATAGGGTTTCACGACGTCATGCTAAGACGTAAAAATGACAAGGGTTTGCACTTTTCGGTGTTGGTTGTCGCTGAGCCACCCTCATTCCTCAGTTTTCCAGAAAGTAACTTGACACGACTCACTTACCTTTTTGCAAACAAAAGGTCCGACAAACTCATCCTGGAAGATTCATTCTTGACTTTCATCTGCGAAATTTACGACTCATCCTATCAGTGATATACTATCAACCAAATTGATAGATTGCGTGTCTTCCAAAAGGTCGTCCAAATGGCACATAAGGCCATCAAGCTTTTGTAGCGGATTATGCAAAATTTACAAGATTCGACTTATTGATTTTTCAATTAATCCACGCTAGAGAGACTACATCAGCACGATTCCCATGAATCAGACTCGCGATCCTTATCAGTATTTTATCACGCAGGAGTAATACATTCAAGATGTAGGTGAATGCATTTTTAATTAGACTATTTTATAGTCATTTCTAGTCATTATTTAAGTCAGCAGAGTGTAAATTTACACATAGAGATTCATTAGTCCTTGTGAATGTTCTTGTGTTCCCTGGGTTCGTAAGAATTTTTTCTTCTCGTTTGGAACTTGAAAATAAAGTTTCCGAAAGAGAACAGTATAAAAGAAGGTTATCCTAATTAAACTTGAAATTGAAGCATTCGGTGTTTAACAATTTATAGGTTAAAAGGTTTCAAGATCAAATATTTGAGATTCTTACGTTCTACGTTTGAGGAGTATAATTTACAGACGTTGGAATTCGGGTAGTATTTTGAACTAAAATATTCAAAACTGTATGATTTCATGCAATATTTTCCAAGTTTTGAAATTTTTCACGTTAAAAATCCCAAACCTATTCATTTTGAATTCAAAACGTTCAAAATTCAACAGTTTCGGTTTCAAGTGCTTTAAGTTTTACAATATCTAATTGGGAATGAGCACTATTTTATCATTTTTTAATATTCAAAATTTTCACATTCTCATCAGAGAAGGTATTAGATTTGTGTAAAATTTGACCCCTTCCCCACGATTTTGTCAAATGTCCACGTTTTGAGACCCCCTGAACCCAAAAATCAGGTTTTTAAGAATGTGTCTGTCTGTCTGTTTGTCTGTGAGCACGATTACTTTCGAAAAAACGGATCTATTTGATTAGCCTTTGGTACACTCTTTCAGTGTCAGAAGCTGAAGGGCAAATTTGTTAGCCAGTTATTTTGGAAACAAATTCAAAAAGTTAGAGCATTTTGATAATTTTGGATACCATTTTTTTTTAGACTCGGTAATTGTAAGGACAGCTTCCTGTATTGAATAAAAAGTGGAACAATTTATCCCAATAATGTTTTTCGATGAGGACAAAATTGTCAGAGTTATGGCATGTTCAAAATTCGAAAATATAAACAAGAATGAGAATTTTTAGCTAAACAATGAAGAACATGAAAAAAGTATAGAAGAAAAAATAAAAAATAATCTGTGAACTCCATAACTTTCAAAAGAATGATGATATTCGATCGTGTTTTAGCACCCATTTTGCGGGACCAAAAAGACAAATCGGGTTCGTTAACCAGCCATTTCTTATCAAAAATAAAAGAGAAGCGTTTTGAACGTTTTTTTGACTTTTTTTATCTGAGACTCGAAAATTGTAAGTATGGCTTTTTGTGGTACGTAAAAGTGAAACAATTTATTCGAATGATTTTTTTTTTTAAACAAAATTTTCAGATTTGTGGCATTTTCATAATTCAAAAATGTAAACGAAAATGAGAATTTCCATCTACATAATGCAAGATTGAAAAAAAGTCAAAAGGAAAAAAAAGATTTCTTCTTGGGAGCCGTACAAAATCGTTGATACAACTTTTTGAATTTTCTCGAAAGATCGAAAATTCCAATTTTTATCGCATGAGAAAAAAATTAAAAATAATCTGTGAACTCCTTAACTTTCGAAAGAATGATGATATTCGATTGTGCTTTGACACCCATTTTGCGGGACCGAAAAGAAAAGTCCAGTTCGTTATCCAGCTATTTCGGATCAAAAATGAAAGAGAAGCATTTTGAAATTTTTTTTTTACTTTTTTTTTCTGAGACTCGAAAATTGTGGAAACAATTCATGCGAATGATTTTTTTGTTAGAAACAAGATTGTCAGATTTGTGGCATTTTCAAAATTCAAAAATGTAAACAAAAATGAGAATTTTCATCCAAATAACACAAGACTGGAAAAAACATCGGGGAGAAAAATGTTTCTTTTTATGAGCCCTATAAAATCGTTAGTACAACTTTTTGGATTTTCTCAAGAAAACAAAAATTCCAATTTTGATCGCACAAAAAATAATGAAAAACTAGCAAAACCTAACGAGATACAAAGGAAAGTTTTCAAAGAAAAACTGTTCTTCTTTATGGGATGCGTAGTTTCTGTTTTAATTGCAATTATATTAATATTGGAAATAGACAAACTAAATACTTTAAAAACTAAACAAGGTGCCAGGTATATAAAGTAATATTATATACATTTGACGCATTAAAGTAAAAGGTAATATAGAAAATTTCGCGTTTCGGACAGATTTTGATCCAGTCCGGTAATTGATGTTGTGGAAAGACATGCAATGAATTCTGTCCAAAAACTGTCGGTAGAATCCATTACTTAGTCGGTTTTAATGTTTTTGAAAACAATTTCGTAGTACATTAATTGTAAAATACCATGTATTGTCTTTCAAATAAAACGATTCCAACTATAACTAATACAGTTAATTGTTTACCATTTTGAAATGAAGTTCAGGTCATTCGTTTTAATGCTTAAAATTGATTTTTCTCTTCACTCATATCTACTGGAAAAGAAAACGTCCATTGCGGGCAAAGAGGCGCTGCTGTATAAAAACAAAATATGGCTGCCACAGGGGTTTAGCATGCATATTATTCTAAACCACTCTGAACTTTTATCAACAACAATACTTTCTCCAACAACATTTTTTACTTTAACAGTACCACTATCAAATTTTGGTACTTTGGTGGATACTCAAATTACTGTTAATTTTTTTTTGGAGTTACAATTGACAACACATCACATACTGCCTTTGCGAGTATCGTTTCCTTTTCTATGGTTGATCCGTGAGAATTCCATTTTCAAATCAAGTACAACATGCTCGTAATTAATGCTACGCCAAGCTTAGCGGCAGCCATGTTGGTTAGTTCGCTAGATGGCCATCAGGTCTCGCAATGCAGGTTTGAATTCCCTAGAGTTCCTCATTCCTCTAGTGAGAGTTGGGACATGTGGGGATCGTTTCTGATTGGTAGCGCCAACCGGAATAAGGAAGTCCTTTTAGGAACGCACTTTTCAATTTGAATTCATCTTCCTCTTCCTTTAAAAATGAATACACAATATTAACAAGAATGTTTTCAAGAATTGAGAATTAAAATAACGGTATTCTGCGACATTACTATTTGAATAAAAAAAATTGCAAGGATAAAGAAATGCTTGCATGCGAAGGATGCTCGGTTCAAATTTTAAAATCAAGTATTTATATTTTACTTGATGAAAATTATAGCTGAATGTTTTGTTTCGACTGTCACAAAAATATATTTTTTTCTTGAGCAAATTATTATGTAACTGTTAACTTGTGCCGAGTAGAATGAAAGTATTTAGTTTTGAGGTTAGAGTATCTTTCAAATTTCCGTGCACATTTGAATATACTGATTGTTAGAAAAGAAAGTTTCAAAATTATATAAACATAAAATAGAGATCTACTGGCAAGACTAAATAAGGAAAATATAAATTCATTATAAATTTGTGTACCTTAGTTATTTAAATTTTATTGAGAATAGAGATGTTTGCTGCAGGTATTTTTGAAAACAAATCCTCCTCTTTGACGATTCACAAGAAATAACAACTTTGAATTGAGGTTGGGTTGGCTTGACATTCTTCCCTACGCGCATGCGATTTGTGACGATTTCCTTATTCCGGTTGGCTCTAGTCGAGTGGTGGGGGAATACGTGTCCCAACTCTCCCTAGAGGAACTTTAGAATTCCCAATTCTTTGTAAATTCTACGTAAATTTAAAGGATTCAATTTAGAGTTTTTAAGTATCAAAGACCAAGGTGTCCAACGCGTGAGCAACGTGTCAATCCCCTCTCTCACCATCTTGGATGCGCTCATGCGGTGATCGTCTTGTGGAAAGGGGTCCTCGGCGGCCAGGCTGTGTGAACAGTGCGCGCCAGTAGGCGTGGTCAGGCGTAGTCGAACGAAGCCCGTGGTGGAACGAGGAGAGAATTCTCGATGAGGCGCCCGGAGTAGGGGAAGAAAGGAGAAGCGCTCCAACCTTGCGTTAGACACCCCTGATCTAAAACGATTAATTTAAAATTATCTCTAGTATGAAGTTTCAATCCGAAAATTCACAAAAAGAAGTGGTATTTTCTTTTTTAACGACTAGAAAAAACTACCAGGAAACTTTACGAGAAAAAATCACCCTCGTTTCAGGATATGAAATTCCATACATTTCATTTTATATTGTTTAGAGTATCTGCTGCGGTCCTTCAATTCTTTCTTTCTTAATTAATATATCATTTTAGATTCGAAGTACTATTTATTAAAGGGCAAAACCTTCATCAAATGTCTCACAACTAGTGGAATTAATTAGAGCTACAATTCCTCGCATTATTATCCTCGCTTGCGGTACTTAATTGTATGCAATTACGATGTTCGTTATGCAATTACTATTTCAATTGCTCCTTGCCTGCGCATCTGTAGAAGATACATAACACGCATTTGGTAAGGTAATTTTGGCCCTGAAAAAGCAGACAATATGAAGGCAATCACAGTTGCTTCCTTCTCCATATTGCCTTTTCCGCAGGAATTATTTCATTTTTTTACTGAAAATTTTTCGGTTTTTTTTTTCTGAAATGACCATTTTTCTGTAACAGGTAATAAGTTTTCTGTAATAGTAAAGACTTGCTTCTTTACTTTATGTATTTTACTTTCCGGATTATATTTTGTAGTTTTTCTTGCCGAAAGACCGGTTACAAGTTACCAATCCAGTTCTAGTATTTTGCATAATAGTTTATTCTTTTTGGAGTTGAAAGTTTAACGCAGCATAATTACAAAGTAAATATTGAACAGGTTATTTTTGTACAGACTTTAATTTCTTTCCAAAGATGTTTTCATCGACTTTGAGAAAGCGCCTTAGAACTTCACGTCATTAGTCTTTCAATTTACTTTCCAACAAGATGAGCTTTTCATCCCCAGGGCTTGGTGATTTTTTTGTTGAGATAATTGATTTCTGCTGTATGGCTCACCTCTTTTCAATTTTTTATATTCATTCCTTCTATATCGATCAATTATCAACAATCATTTCCTATGTATTAAAAATAAGAAAAAAGAGTCTTAATTTATGTGTTTGCAATAAAAAACAAACCTCATTCTTTCTAAGGCCATAATTTTCTGTCTGGCTTTTTAGAATTTAGCTAGAAGAAAACTTCAGAATAGCAGGCAAGACACAGTTCTGCTGGGAGTGCATAAGCATGTAATTGTAAATTAGCTTTCTTCTTCAGTGCGTTTGCCAACCTTTACTTTCTTGAATGTCGTTTTATACCCTTGTTGCCTTCTCACATTTGTTTCTTTGATGTTGCGCTCCGTTCTAATTATCAAGCGTACTACTCCATTAACTCAGAACAGGGTTTTATGGATAAAGAAACATTATTCGAATTCAAGTTAAAAATTTTAATTTAAAATGACATTATTCCTCTTCAGATTGCAAATTCTCGTATGAAATATTTTTCTGAAGACCTTTAACAACATAAATATTTCAATGACTCTAATTTTTCCTTTGCATAGTCGTTACGATCCCGGTATCACTCAGGCTTCGTTTACTGCGATAGTGACAGAATCATTTTTTAACCCTAACATTTACATTTTAAAAACCATAAGATTAAATTTAAATAACAAAAGTCTCTTGTCTAAATTTAACTATACATTTGCATCATGTCTGTGAATACGAAGTGACAATGAAACGGCAGATATAATTGTTCCTATGCTATCCAATATGAATATGTATATCTCTGAATTATGAACATGTTTGCATTCTATTCGTATACTTTCAATATGGCCCATATCTTTGCAGAAAGTAGTGCGTGTAACCAAATTGGACAATGGGAACGTGAAAAGCTCCTTCTCCATATCTTCGAAAAATAAAATTTCTAATTCGGGTCATTTTATAGCAAAATTTGAATTATAGATTGTAGATTATTCTTATCGCCAGACACAAACTTCTTTGACTTAAATATTTGAAACTTTGTTTTCTGGTATGTATCCCGAAACTTTTTTGAGCGACTTATTCTTTAATTTAGGAAACTGTATCGAAGTTATTTGATTCTAATTTTCAATCTCTCAAATTCAATATATTCTTTGTTTCAGGTAAATTTAAAACAAACCCTAGAAACATTCGAGATTCGTAGTATTTGCATTTTGAAGTATATGTTTAAACCCAGGAATTATTGTTTAAAAAGATGGGATAAATGGAGGATAAAGTTCTTCCGTTTATTTGAAAAGTTTAAATAAAAACGGGTTTATGTTTATAATTTGAAATTTATGTAAATTGACTGGAAATTCGTATTCCATCATAAACCCTATAAAGCGTCTACGTTTAAAATTATACCAGTTAAAGTGTCTGTTACATTGGAGGGCAGCAAATAAAAAAAGTTATTACTTTTAATTTATGAGAACATTATTTTGTTAATCGACGTATATTGTGGGAACGGAATAGTTAAAGTAAAGTAAAGTTATTCCCCTCTAATCATTTTTTTAAGTTTAAAAAATTTATTACACATATCCATTCACAGGAATAAAAAATGAATTGAAATTGAGTTATTTTTCGATGATCTTTCGAGGGAATGGAATTATAAAAATTGCGAATGAGTAAATTTACTCTGATTCCAATACTTTGGAAAAGGAAGTGGCATCAAAAAAATATCATCGCTAACAATGTAAGTCAATTTCCAGGATTAATAATTGAAGTTGCAGAACAATACTATAGGAAAAATTTAGAAATGAGTGAGTTTTGGAATTAGAATTCTGTAGCAAAACCTAGAATTACCGAAGAATTTCATGAAATAGTTTTAAACCTACAATGTCTAAAAATTAGTTTCTTTGGATATGTATTTCTCAGCTTGAAAATAGCCTCTCCAGCTCGATAGAAATGAATGAGTCCTTATGAAAGTGAGTGGGTTTGTAGGAAGAGAATTTTGTGTAAGCTTGAATAATTGAGAGGATAGAATTGACAACTCATTCTTCCATTTCAAATTTATTACGTAAGTTCATTTTTTTAAATTGTGAATGCTCAGTTTTTTAGGTTTCATTAAAATTTAGCTAAGAAAACGTTTAAGGGAGGCTTTTGTTTTTATTATATTCTGTCAGCCAAAGTGTGTTCATCTATTCGATATCTGTATAAATAGTGGTTCATTATAAAATGAGCTCTGGGCCCATAACCTGTTCTGGCTGATAATAACAAATTCGAACATTTATGAACAATATAATTGTGTAAACAGTGAAGGATAATTTACAGGGTGGCGACTTGATCGGGAATTGATCGGGAATTTGATTGGCTGGGAAAAAAGCAGGAAATGACCGGGATTTAATTTGAAAACCGGGAATTTATTTGACTCAACCTAGACTATTTGAAATTCTACCGGAAAAATACGAGAAATGACCGCTTTCTTTTTATGAATCAAAAAGACATATATTATCATTTAATTTAGAAAATGCAACGTTCCTTTTATCCGATTTTCAAAACATTCAAATACATCTATACTTCATGAAAATTCATCACAATTTTCCCTCTTCTCAATTTGAATAAAGAAAGTACTTCAAGCAGTCTTTAGAGTAGAAGTAGTATTCCGAAGAAGAAATATTTCTGAATTATGTTGAAAACTTGTCTAAATTGTTCATTTCAAATTCATCCTTTTTTAATTGAAAAATCAAATACTTGTTCAAAATTTGAACTTGTTTGTTAATAACTTTATTGAAGCACTTTTTTGAGAATTGACATACTTCATGGGAACTTTGCCTTTTTTGTAGAAAATTATTCTTCATGGTCGCAAATTTATCTTTTTGCTCAAAATACGTCCATCCATTTGAAGACTAATCATTATACCTGAAAATTCATCAATTTGGTTAAAAATCAATTTCTTCAACTGAAAATTTAACTGTTTCATTCTTAGTGGAAAATTGATTTTTTATCGTTCAAAATTCGACGATTTGGTGAAAATTTGTCTTTTTAAATTGAAAATTTAATTATTTTATTGAAACTTCACATGTTTTGTTGAAAAGTCGTTTTTTTTGTAGAAAATTATCTTTTCCTTCGGAAGTTAATATTCTGCTTCAGAAAATCTTCTTTGCGGTTAACAGTACAAGTTATGCAGTCAAACATTTTTCATTTGAGTAGAACATTAATCTAGTTAAAAATTCTGATGGATGGTTTAAAATTAATTTTTTGAGCTAAAAATGTTGAAAAATTATATTTTTTGGTTGAAAATTAGTTTTTTGGCAAAAATTGAATTATTCTAGTTAAACGATCATCATTTCGATAAAAATTAGTCTTTCTTATTCAAATTCGGCTAGTTCAGTTAAATATTTACAATTTCATTTCATTCTTCATCATTTTTTGTAAAAATGTAGTAATTTGTTCGACAGTTATGTTTTTTGTTTCTTGAAAGTTAGTCTTTTTGTTGAAAGCTAGTTTTTCTGCGATAATAATTTTTTTTACTGAAAATTTAACTTATACCTATTGAAAATCCCATAGTTTCAGTTAAAAATTAATTTGTTTAGGTAAAGATCCATTCCTTTTCATTTTAAAATTTGAGTATTGAGTAAATTTTTTGTTGACAATTTATGTTGTTCAGTAAAAGTAAATTTATATGTTTAAAACTCAAATCTTTCTGTTGTTCATTTGTTTAGTTAAACATTCATTTTTCCTATTTTATAATTTGAGTATTCCAATTTTCGTTGAAAATTTATCTTTTTCAGGAAAAGTTAATTTATCTGTTTTAAACTCAACCCTTTCAGATGAAGATTCTTCGTTTTAGTATGGAACTCTTTTGCTTGGTTTGAAATTGTTTTTTTTTTAACTGAAAATGTTACTGTTCCATTTTTCGTTGCAAATGATTGTTTTTCAGTTTGAAATTCGACTATTTCGTTGAAACATTATATTTTTGCTTAGGAAATGATTCTTTCTATTTCGAAATTAATCTTTTTGTTTGAAAATTCACCTTCATGGTTGAAAATGGATGTGCTTCAGTTCAATATTTATCTTTATATTTGAATATTCATCTTCTTGATTGTATTATCAACTAAAATAGTTGGAAGTCCGCTTTTTTTGTTATTGTGAATTGATTCTCCTTGATTGTGAGTTCAACTGTTCCAATTTCCGAAAAAAAAAGATATTTTTTTGTTGAAAATTTGAGTATTTTTTCAAAATTGATATATTTTGCAATGTTTGATATGTATTGTTAGAGAGTGTTTAGAATGAATGTCATGAATAAAAATAAATGTTTGCGCTTTGTGAAAAATATAAATATGTTACTTCTTGTTGACCGGGAAAATTGAAAAAATTGACCGCGATGAACCAGGAAATGACCAGAAATTTGAAATCGTCCGCCGAATCGCCACCCTGATTTATTTATAAACTTCGACTTACAATAAAGCTATTATTTCGCAAAATTCATTGATTTGATACACATTAACTGGAAATATTATATTCCTAAATCAAATGATGAAACGTTTTCGTATATTTTCTGAAAACGATCTTATCTGATCATCGATTCTTAAGCTGTTTAGTAGCCTTTCATCATTTTCATACTATTGAGTGGAATTTATTTCGGGGCAAGCGTAACTCGTTCTATTTGAGCCTTTTCATACAATCGAGAATAAATTTATCTGGCAAGGGTAAGCAATGGATGTGTAGGCACGGGTTGCTATTCAATATCTCTAGCAATCGTCCCAAGTGGAGAGCTTCACAAAACTATCGTGCATCATGGTTTACGCATGATTATCCAAACTGAGTAATAAAACCACGAAAAAATAGATTATTTTTACCTAAACCATATCCACTAAGGAAAGCTCTTCACAGAGTCGCATGAGTATAAAAAATATTTCGTTCCACGCGTCAGTCTCGTACTTTTAAACAATTGTTTCTCCCATACATCCCTATCTCTGCATTTTTATAGGAAGCTCTGAATTGTGGAATTTTGCGTTCTATTAACCTATACAAATGTATTGTCAATTTCTAGTGACTCTTCCTTACTTTTTCTCTGATATCCATCATTTGTAAATCGAAGAAAATTAATTAGGTTAGTCGAGCTCCTCTAAATCATGAGAAACTGCATCAGTAGAATGTGCTTTTCCAAAAGGCTTGGAGCTTTACAAGAGCTCTGGTGTAGAAAATGAAAGAATAAAAGAATACCATAGACAGTCATGACTTTGCTCTCATCATGAACGAGTATCAGAATCAATAACACACTCATCTCCTCATTTTCTCATTGTTGCACTCGTTCGATCCACATTCGTTGCTCACGGTCGCTCCCAGCTGCATTCTGAATTCGCATTGCTCATTGCTCATTGCTCAGTAACTCAATTCAGCCCGTGGCAGTGGCAACTGGCAGGCAGCATCGAGTGTAGGGATATGCTTCTCTGTATTGGTTATTGTTGTTTACGTAATGTTTACGTAAGCCGAGCATATTGGTATGAGTATGGCGGTATAGAAGAGCGTATAGAGAGTTTGGAACTGCATTGTGCATTCACACTCACAGGCATGTTCATTCATATCAGGGTTGTTAGCAACTTGGTTAAATTTTCAGCAAAGGCCGTGATGGCAAAGGCGTTTTCACGTGCTAACAGAACACGCTTTATGCTACACCACCGACACTCAAAATTTGCGATAATATCCACTGGATTCCCCTGACTATTGCGAATCTCCCGCAATCCCTCTGGGTACCGATCATCATTCGGAAACCGTTGTTCTGACTTGTAATCTTATCCTGGTGATTCATCGGGGAAATTATTTGAAATGTACGCGAAATAGAAGCGAGTTATGAAATTCAACATCGTTATGCATATTCTGAAGCTTTTGTAAATGAGTCAGCAGGGTTTTGGATTGGTTATGTTTATCTCTTTTCAGTTGTTCTTCATGACTGAACTTTTCTAATGTCAACATATTTAAATTGATTGTAATGAGGCTTGATAATATTATGAGAACTCTGATATGGACTTCAAGCGGAAAGTTTTTATTTACAAGGAAAACAAATTTAAACATAGAGAATTGTTATTCAATTGCGCGATTGTTATTATACATTGAAACGCCTGCAGCTTTATACTTGCTTTGAATTTATTGACTAAAACATTCACATTAGGATACACAAACATATTCATGACTTTTAATATTGTTGAATTTTGTGATTCAATTTGAGGTAAATTTTCATGGTATTTCACGGTTTTTAAACATGTTCCCCAAACATGCTAAACTAGAGCATTCGTAAAGTAGAAAAATTATTAATTTCAAGTTCTAACATTTTCTACTCACCCATTTTGAATAGAGGGATTGCAGAGCGTTGAATGCAATCTGTTCAAAGCTGGAAGCATTCAAAGTCAAATTAATTTTATTTACATGGTTTTCAAAAAGAGATTGAGTCGAATGATAAAATATTCGAAAAGGTTAACTTAAAATTGGCAGTACTTTGAATTTCACAAACTCCCAATGTAAACATTTAGAACTTGTATGTTTCCAGATTTAGAGTTCAAAATTCTAAAAAAATGTTCAACAAAAGGCTCTTGTAATATTATTTTGAATTGATAACGCTCGAAATTCAGTAATACCCGGTTCAATCTATATAAATACAGCAGTTTTAAAATTGGTATTTTTGGAAGTCGAAATGGAACATATTTGAATTCCCTGTTTGCATTTAGTCAGTTGATTTTCAATTGAGTCAGGCCACGTCAACTGTGCCCATTAAATTTTGGTGATTCTTTAAGGAGTGACAGTAAAGAGGGAAATCTGTACATAATAGCATTACAAAAAACACTTTCAACTGTTTTTCAAAAAACCGCACCGTTTTCATTTATTTTAATAATGATGATTTATGAAACTTTTAATAGAAAAATTAACAACTCACGACCCGTTCGCAATAATCGAATGAATTTTTTTATGACAGTTGTGAAGCATTTTATCTTTCTAATACGAATTTTTTCTAAATTATATTTGCAGAATTTTCATTTTATCACAAACAAGGATTTAAACAGATTCGATTATTTATAAATTCTAGGACTCCGATCGTAGTCAAAATTTATCACAATGTAGTATGAACACATTATCCCGCTCTCAAAAAAAATGGTAATTCTCACTCTGAAAGTATTTGAAAAAAGTTTTTGTCGCGGGCGCCGCGTAACAATTGTCGTCTTGAATGGCGCGCTCAGCGCATGGGGCTTACGCTACAAACGCGTCTGTTTATACTTATTTTTTTGTACTGATACAAAAAATTTTTAATGCGCAGATATGCCAAATATGTGAATTTGTTTATAAGAATTGTTTTTAACAATGACAAGTAATATTTCATGGAACTCTAATTTGTAATATTCTTGTTCTTCAGACGAAAATTAATGATTCCACAGAAAAGAAAAATTTTCGATGCACAGATATGCCAAATAAGTGAATTTGTTTATAAAAATTGTTTTTAACAATATGAAAAGTTGTTTCATTGAACTTTAATGTGTAATATTCTTGTTCTTCAGATGAGAATAAATGATCCCACAGAGAAGAAAAATTTTCGATGCACAGATATGCCAAATAAGTGAATTTGTTTATAAAAATTATTTATAACAATGACAAGTAATGTTTCATGGAACTCTAATGTGTAATATTCTTTTTCTTTAGATGAAAATTAATTATTCCACAAAGAAGAAAATTTTTCGAAGTATAGATATGACAAATGAGTGAATTTCTTTATAAAAATTGTTTAAAGTATTAACTATAATTGTTATTTGGAACTGATTCACAATTGAAAATTGGTTCTTCACATTTTCACAACAAAACCTATGTAAGAATTAGGTAATAATAATCTATTCAATATTTCATTCGAAATCCGAAAATGCAACAGTTACAGTTATATCCATCAATTTGTTGATAACAATGAACAAAATGTAGGGAAATTATCTGCAAGTTACATTTTTATTTAAGAAAAGTAACTTTACTAATTTTACACCTTTGTGAAGAATTATCGATGGATGGGGCTAAGAAGATATTGCAAATTTCAATTTGAATAACATATTAATAAATAACAAATTGAAAAAACGTGCACTTCTACGTTGGAGTACGATTCTTCATGAGTATTAAAAAAAACTATTATCCATTCATAATTAAAGAGTCGACCGATGTTTGTCCCAAAAAAGTGCTTTTTCCCACTGTGTGCCTTTCGAGGCGACAATTGTTACATCACGGCGCCCGCGACAAAAACTTTTTTTAAATATTGTCAGGGTAAGAATTACCAATTTTTTTTTTTTGAGAACGGGATAAATTGTTGATCCTACAT
Source organism: Neuroterus valhalla (assembly GCA_011762715.2). NCBI lineage: Eukaryota > Metazoa > Arthropoda > Insecta > Hymenoptera > Cynipidae > Neuroterus > Neuroterus valhalla. The sequence continues at coordinate 24,403 of WSXT02094110.1, forward strand.
TGTGTTAAATTTCAACAATTTTAAATTAAAAGTGTTCAAATTTGAATAATTCCAGATTGAAATAGTCACAATTGTAGAACTTGAAAATAAAGACCTTGAAAAAAATTGTTTAATTTAAACGTCTGGAATTGCATGGTTTCAAATTTAAAGCATTTGCAATTGAAGCATAAATTTGTCAAATTCACGCCTTAAAATAAAACTGTTAGAGGACTAGGAATTTGTACATAAATCACTTCTAATCTGAGAATTTTTCAAAGCTATTTGAATATCATAGAAATATATACGTATATCTATATATAATATATAGATATAAACACACAATTATACATTTTTATCGGAGATTCTTATTTCAGTCTCCATGGTTAGTCTAATGGAAGATTCCGCGTTTTAGTTCGGAGGCGTCTCCTTTTCAACCAAAAAATTGTTTTAGATTTCTTGATTCAATTTTCACATTTCCTTAATGATGTAATAATATTTTCTAAGATTTGATTAGTCCATGGGGTTCTTAGTAAACATTCCTGGTTTGAGGATGGTGGAACATAATAGTTTATATATTTCTGTTAGAAATTGGCAGTTGGGCGATGTAATAGAATTAAGCATAACAGATTTATAAAATTTTGATGCAACTAAAACTGTAATCCATGTACATGTACTGTTTAAATGCAAAGAACAAAGCCTTGTAAATTTTCAAAGTAGACAATTTACAACTTGAAATCACTTACAATATAACATAATTTTTCAAGAATCAGGTTATGCAAATGAAAAAGACATGCAAGTAAATTTTCTCCAAATACTTTGATGTCAAGATAAGGCGCTACATACATTTCATGAAGCTTAAGCTGATAATTACTCTTCGACTTCAATAGAATTCACCTCCTTCGAAAAATTATTTTGCTTTAAAAATTACTGATGATTTATGCAGTTCATTCTTAGAAATGACATGATTTTTTATGAAATTGCTCATATAATCATTTTACTAATGCCTTCCCTGTTCACTTCCCTATGAAATAAATAAAAGAGTTCCAAAGCTTTCTGTTGATTAACGGTCAGTCAGAATATCGGTCTGCTAATAAATTTCATGGCCATTCCTGCTGAATATTAACGTTGCGACCAGATTCTTCTTATGAAACGAAATGAATAAATTTTTTCTAGAATTTTCATGCTGTCTTGAAGGTTGTATAGTTTTCATTCTTGTTCTCCGCAAGACTGCTTGTACACACCCCGTATTTGTAATTGTGCTAAATTTATGAAAAGTTATTCTTTGTTGGCAAGAACGGTAAAAAAGCAAATATATATTGTTTTCCTCGAGGTTGCGTGCTGTGTGCAAGAGAGGAATTATTAGACCCAATTCAAGATCGCTAACGGGGACGTTAGTATTTGTGTCCATTATGCATTGATGGATCGAATTATTCTTCTGATCGATTAATTCGCGATTCCCATTCGTAGAACAAATGCATTATCTATTTATCCTGTTGTATTCATAATAGGCAGCAAGTTTTTATTTGTTATGCGAGTAAACAACCTCGAGAACGAAGGAATTTTCACGCCAAGTTACAACGACGTTGCCCTTTTGCATTGCATTGGTCGACATTCAGTTGTGTGCAGATTTTATTATCGAAAGCTTTTTCGCAAAATATATTGAAAAGTTACGTGTAACAGCAAAAGGAAGAGAACTCGTTTCACTCGTTTCCCTGAAACTTCTCATTTCATGCTTTCCACTCTTTTCCGCACATTCGAGACCCATCGACATTCGGTTATTTGCAATCTTTGTATGCTCGACCGACGCTGAAGAGAATCGCGATATAGGGAATCTGTCGATCGAAGCCGATTCCAGTTGAATCAGACGAATAAACTGACATGACTTTCACATATTCCGATGCTTGTTGAGATTGTGTACTTGCTCAGATCTCTTTTACAAGTTCAATACTTTTTTTATTCAAACGTCAAAACGATTTGACTGGATCCCTGGAGTGTGCTTTTCGAAGATCTGGTGACAACTTCTGATAACTGAATTACGTTTTTTATGGATTTTTCATGAAGCTTCAATTCTAGAGCTTCTTGAACGCAAATTTAATGCAATTCAGTGCAAATTATTGCAAGTGAATGTGAAAATTTGATTTATTATCATTATCATTTGTTCTTTATACATTGTCAATAACAGATTCATAATTGCATTATCCTGGTGGCGACGTAACCGGGACGTAACCATTTAAATTGAAAATTCAATTATTTTTTTGAAACTTTACATATTTTTTTGAAACATCGATTTTTTTGTAAAAAATTATCTTCTTTTTTGGAAGTTACTATTCTTCCTCAAAAATTCTTTACGGTTAACAATTCATGTAAAAAATGTCATGTTTTCATGCCCAAAATGTCACTATTCCATTTTTGTTTGAAAATTTTTATTCTCATATAGTTCAAATTTCAACCATTTTCTTGAAAAATTGTACTTTTTGGTTGAAAATTCATTTTTTATCAAAAATTGAACTATTCTATTGAAATGTCCATCATTCCAGTTAAATATCCGTCTATCTGGTTCAAAATTCAACTACTTCAGTTAAAGTTCTACAATTTAATTTGATTCTTCATCATTTTGTGTATAAATGTAATAATTCGTTTGACAGTTAGTTTACTTTATTTTTTGAAAGATGTTTTTTTTTGTTGAAAATTGGTTTATTTTGTTATAATTTATTTCTTAAAATCGAAATTTAACTTGTTCCAATTGAAAATTCCATCCTTTCAGTGAAAAATCTATTGGTTTAGTTAAACATCCATTTTTTCAATTTGAAATTTGAGTAATCAAATTTTTGTTGACAATTTATCTTTTTTAGTAAAAGTTCATTTATCTGTTGGAAAACTTAACTCCTTCAGTTAAAGATCCTCTTTTTTTTTGTATAAAACACTTATTCTTGGTTTAAAATTTATTTTTTTTAAATAAAAATATTACTGTTCCATTTTTGGTTGAAAATAATCATTTTTCGAATTTGAAATTCCACTACTTTGTTAAGACATTATATTTTTTCTTAGAAAATGATTTTTCCCATTTGGAAATTAATCATTTTGTTTGAATATTCACCTTCACGGTTGGAAAAGTAAAGTGCTGCAATTGAATATTTATCTTCTTGATTGAAAATTCATCTTTTTCTTTCGAAATTTAACTGTTCTGGTTCAAGATTCATAATGTTATTTGAAAATTCATCACATTGGTTGGAAAACAAACTATTTTGTTGGAAATCTGTATTCTTTTCAAAGTTAATTTTTTTTTCTATGTTAGATCTGTTGCGTTGAAGGATGTTTAGAATGAACATCATGAATAAAAATAAATGTTTTCGTTTTGCGACAGATATAAATATGTTACTTCCAGTGTACCAGGAAAATGGAAAAACTTGACAGCGAAGAACCGGGAAATGACCGGGAATTTCAAATCGTCCGCCGAATTACCACCCTGATTATTGAGAGATATACGATTCCAGTTAGGCACTTTTTAGCTTGTTCAACTAACCCTTCCTAATTTAGTTCAACAATAATGATAAATTGCTTTCAGTGATATAGCTCTAGCATATCCGCAAAGTTGAAAAATATTGTAGTAGTCGGAACGCTTGGAATAAGAACTTTTTTCGATTTTAAAAGATTCATGTTTGTTATCATTTACTTCTGAAGAAGAGTCTATAAAGAGTATTCGAATTAAAATATTACAATTTGAAAAGATTTACGATGGAACCTAAACAAAACAATTCAGAATATTTCAAAATCAAATTTACAAAGTCGATATAATAATCTAATATTTTGAAAATATTATCACTTCCAATTTCAAATAAGATAATATTGAACATAATATTGTACATTGAAAATTCGTACGATTTCGGATTACTCCTCCTCTAAAATTTATCATATATGTATATATCCTATATGTATACACAAATTCAGAATTATTTTACTTTGAATCGTTACCTCTATTTAGTTTTTCTTATTTCGGATTTGAAATTATTGTTTCGTTTCAGAAGCTTACAAAGTAATTTGACATTGATAAATAGAAATAAAAATAAGCCCGACTTTCACACTAAGGTATCGATAAGTCAATTGGCAGGATAATACAGTTGGTAAAAATCAATCTTTAAATAAGGTTAGAATTGGAGTTGATAGCAGTATTTTAGACCAGGGGTGTCCAACGCAAGGCTGGCGTGCTTCTCCTTTCTTCCCCTTCTCTGATCGCTTCTTCGAAGATTCTCTTCTCGTTTCCCCTTTCCACATTGCGCTCACCGCATGAACGCATTCAATGTGGTGAGAGAAGGGATTTACGAGTGACATTCATTTACAACGTTGCTCACGCATTGGACACCTCTGTTCTAAACAGAGATAACTTGTATGGACGCAGTATTTTCTGTAGAATGACTTGTTTATTTCTGTTTGTAGATTATCTCAATTAATTACATAAACAACAGTGGTTATGAAATAAATGATACATTGTCATATTAACCGATTGACATTGTTTTATAATTTGTATTCAGGATTGTAATTATTTTTGACCTAAAAATTGAAGACTCGAGTTCGGAATTTCAAACTGAATTATTGTTTCGCAATATCTTGTGATTAGTAATTCAATTATTTTCATTCTTGTGTAACCGATAGATGTGGAATTCTCTGAAAAAAGCTAGAAAATAACAGGTTTATGATTGGAATGTACAAGGAACAGTTTTATGAATGCGATAACTCAAGCAGTCAAGAGTAAAGATGAAACCTTTATTTCCCTCTTTTTACAAGGATTGATATTTTTCATGAAATTACTTGTGCACAAATATAGAAAAAATGACATGAATTTTTTTGAATCATCAATCACATACTTTCTTGATAATTTTATTATAATTTTGAAGTATACATGAGGACTGAATCACTTTTTCCTCTAAACTTCTTTTAAAGTTTCCAGACTCCTTACATTATTTTAAAATTCTTTTCACTCCTTTCTAGCATTAGAAATGCCACCACGCAGTCCTTTAAATCTTTTAAATCTCTTTGAAATAAAGTCTCTCAATGGATATGTCATGGACATTCTACAGAGCCGTTACATTTTTCAGAAGTCCTTCAAATCTTGCATTTTCTAGAAATTTTTTTAAATTAAAAATCAAGACTTCTTTATTTTCAAATTCGGAAAGTAGAAGGATTTGAATTTATAAGGTTCAATTTTCATAAAGTATCTAGAAATGCTTCAAACCTTTCCCTTATAAAGAAGCGTTTGCAAATTTTTCAACAGGACTAACTCTTTTCAGCTTGGAGAAGTATTCAAATCTTCAGACTTTTAAATTTATTTAGTGTCAATTTTTTATATTATAAACATGCGACTCTAGAACCATTCACGGAAAACTATTTGAGTTCGAAAGAAAGAACACAAGCAAATGAAATTATAATCATACACATATTTGGTTCGTAAAAAATATATAGAAACAAATTTAGTTTCAATACAAGTGTTCCGAAAAATGTTGAAGTTTCAAAACTTGATCTGCTATTAATTCCACTCATTTTTCTCAAAAAGAGCCTTATAATCTATTAAATTGTGATATAAACTGCTAAGTCAGTGATGAATTTCAAGAGGAATTGAAGAGGAAACTAACTTAACAATTTTTATATCATGGAACCTCAATGTGCTGTTTAAATAAAATTTGCCGTTCTTTTCAGCCGAAAAGTTATATCTCACAATCAAAAATTTTGTTTAGGCCCCGTGTGGGAATTGCCATAATACTCCCTATTAATATTTGGGCTTTGTACGGATCCTCAACAGTGTTTCATTTTGAGGTCAGCCCTTATAGGGACCTATTGTGGTCCAAAGATGGCAACATTTTCAATTGCGGTTGCTTATATAATAAGCCTCTTATTGTGGCCCTCAGCAGGATCAATTTTGGCCCTAAATAAATTACATAATGAAAAACGAAAGAAGAAAAAGTCAAAGGTCAGACAAATTCTGAATGAGAAAGATTTAAATTGCGCGCGAATAGCCATTGAGCATGTTATTCAGTTTTCATTGGTTATCCTCCTTCAATTGCGCTCCATCTTCGGCCAATGAGTGCAATCCTACTCTATCATAAGTTCGCAAGCATCTAACACATTCTGGCATCATGGCGGATGCACGTCACCTAGCGTAATATGCATGCACCGAAAAAAGTTTTTTTTTTTCATCTAGGAAATTTCACCTTCCCCTAGAGAAACTGTTACTTTAGTTTTAAAAAAACCACAGTTTTTTCCCTCACTAATAAGTAAGCTAATTTAAACAAAACTCGGGATTCTTGACAGCAAAATACCAAAATGAAAATATGGCTGACTTAACCTCACTTGGTTCACACACATTCAAGTGATAATCATTTTATATTATTGTCGGCCTTTTTTATTATGACTAATGTATCAAAAATTGAATCGATAAGTTGGAAAAAACTTTTTTCTTCTGTGTGCATTGATTGTTGAATATAAAAAACGTTTTCTTGTATTTCGACAGTGCCAGTGCTTGAATCATTTTATTTTGTAAAATGATCTCTGATGCGGAATGAATCTACGACTCCCAGTTTGTCGAATTGTTAAAAAAGGACGTAAAATTTGATATGTTGTCTGTCTATCCCCAAAATGGATTATATTTAACAGAAGCAAAGAAAAACTATACTAGACTGATTTCGTGAATCAAAAAAACAAGAATGGTATTTCTTTGTAAAAAAGGCAAAAAATAATTTTTGAGACAAAAGAAGATCAGCTCAACCTTTAATTTCAGAGCGAATTCCATGTTCATCTAAACCAGGGGTGTCCAACGCAAGGCTAGCGTCCTTCTCCGAACGTTTCTTTGAGAATTCTCTTATCGTTTCCCCTTTCCAACTCGCACTCATCACATGGGCGCATTCAAGGTGGTAAGAAAGGGAATTGACGAGTGACAGTTATTTACACCGTTGCTCACGCGTTGGACACCTTTTATCTGAACGTATTTTTTCGACACAAAAGAAAATTTCTCTGAGTATCTCAATATAAAAATGGGATACCTCTGGATTAGAATTGAGTACTTTAGGACATTGAAGCTCAATATCTAGATATTTATCATCAGTATCAAGATACTTTTTTGAGAAGTGGGAAAAATTAAGATTTCTCCTCAATCTTATGTGGCACAACCAGACTTTTTATCAGTGAAAATGTTCACAGTGTTGCGACATTTCGGTAATGTTCCGTTACCCTCATTAGGCTATTCTATAGGAACGAAGAGAAGGAACAAATAAATTAATACAATTCTTTATAAAATCGAGGGTAAAAAGAAGTAGTACATAGTCTTTTTGTGAAATAAGTATCTTACCATGGTGGTAAATAAAAATATTGGGTTCTTCATCTATGGTCAGTAAGGTCAAAACAGTTATGTTGTCATATTTGTAGTCACATTTAAAAAAATATTTCCAAGATTCATTGGATTGGAATTCGATCAAGAGTCTGCTGATGATTCCATGGTATTTTGGTTTGAGTCTTATATTGTTACGGTGTTCTTCTCTTCTAATTCTCAAGGGCCGTTTGAATATTATAGTTGTTAAGTAACCGTTTTATATTTTTTGAGATGTCACCATTAAAATTAATTAAATTAATTTCTCTTTTATCAGCTATTGTGAGAGGGTCATTGGTATTCTGGAACGTTTGGACATTGTTTTGCTTGAATTTAATTTCTTTTATTTTTTACGTTCTCATTCCTTGATATGTTCTTCAACAAAATCCCTTGGATAGCTGTTACAATAAAGGAGTTTTCGTACTATGTCTAGGTTTTTTGCGTGGAATGTTTTGTTGGATAGAACGATTGCTGAGTCTACGATGTTTTTAATTAATCCAATTTTGTAATGTAGTGGGTGATTTGAATAGAAATTAAGGAGTCTCCCTGAGTCTGTATTTTGATGATACCAATCAGATTTTGAATTACTGTTATCGTCTCTGATGATCTGAACATTAAAAAAACTAATGATGTTGTCTTTTTCAATTTCGTGTGTGAATTGACGTCTGGGGTAGTACGAGTTAAAATTTATAATTGTTTCATGAATTTCGTCATTTGGGATGATCAGGATCGTGTCCTCTGCATATCGATAGTGAATTGGGTTTTTGAATTTAGGTTTAGTAAAAACATCAACTTCCAAATCTTGCATAACAATATCAGCCAATGTTCCTGAGATTATCGAGTCCATTGGAGTTCCGAACGTTTGTTTGTAATAAGTGTCATCAACCTAAAAAAGGTTGACTCCATTAAGACTTTTATACCTTTCTTGAAGTCATCCAAGGGAATTGGTGTGTTGATTTTATTCATGTCCCATCTGTTCTCAATACCTTTAAGTGCCAATTCTAAAGGAACATTAGTGAATAATGATGATACATCAAGAGAAACAAGAGTGTGATGATTGGGAACTTTTTTTTTATTATGATATCTTTTAAATCAGAGGTGTCCAACGCGTGAGCAACGGTGTAAATAAATCACTCGTCCATCCCCTCTCTTACCACCTTGAATGCGTTCATGCGGTGAGCACGATGTGGAAAGGGGAAACGAGAAGAAGATTCTCGAAGAAGCGCTCGGGGAAGAGTAAGAAAGGAGAAGCAGGCCAGCCTTGCGTTGGACATCCCTGTTTTGAATGTATTGCATTTTTGATGAAGGATTCAGTTAGGTGTGTTATTAGATGATACTACTGGTCTCAGCCGGTAATTTGTTTGGTGAGTTTTAGGTAATCCGTAAAGCCTGGCAATATTAGTGTTCTCTTTAATTAAATCTTTCCTAACGATTTTTTTACCAAGATAACCTTAAGTTCTCCTCACATCAGCCAATTTAAATGTCTCTCTTTTCAAAACTTTTAACGGATTGTAGTCAAGTCTTTGATAGGTTTTTTCATCATTAAGTAACAAATGTATCTCGTCTTTGTACCCTTGTGTTCTCATCACTACGGTGTCCTTTGTCGGCACGTGTGATCAGTAAATCTTGATTTTTTTTTATTAAAATATTTTTTATGTCTTCTGCTATTGTTCTATCAATATCAGTGATTTTCTTTGGTTTTTCGACATAATTTGATGTTATTGATAGTATTTTGTGTCTAAATTCTTCATGTGACTCGTCAGGTATTTTATGTAAATTTGCCTCCATGTCCTTAACAATTTCAAAAATTATTCCCAGACGTAAAAAAGCTTGGACTTCAACATCTCTCTATGGTTTTGCGGTCACGAATATTGCAATCTTTTAAGAATCATGATGCTTAGGGAATGTCCATAAATTACGTAACGCTGCAATCGAAAAATTTCGCGACTTGTATGTCTGTTCATAACGCTGCCGAAATAATTTTACTCTTTCCTGCCTGCTACGTAACGTAACGCCTGTTAAAGAAAGTAGGCAATAGGTCAAAAAATATATAACTAGAGGGAACCTGTGGAGGACACAAAATATCGCGAAACCGCAGTCGCAAGTCAAATTCGAACTCGACTCCGATGGAAGCCAGTAACAGCAGATAAATTATAAACAAGCCGCAACGTCTGCAAATTCGCTTTTTCATTTTTTATGAGAAAAATAATATAATGTAATATGATATTATTCATAAAATTGTAAATGAATAAATAGGTATCAGGTAACGGCGGAGAATAAGCTTGGGCCATGTTGAGCAGACACGCAATGCTCATTTGCTCAGTAATGTTAATAATCTCTCACTTTCATTTTTGAAAAGCGTTACGTCACATTTTGAAAATTCCTCTCTATCACTCTGTAACGCTACTATAACGAAACTTTTGTAGTCAGCCTGTCTAATATAGCGTTACGTAATTTATGGACAGCCCCTTATGGCATATTTCATCCCCTGGATAAATAATTTGGTTGGTTTCCTTTTTTTATTTACATTGTCATGACTTGCACTTGGTAACTTTTGGGAAGTATCTTATATGCAACATTTGAGATTGCTTGGTGTTGGTTGGGTCATTCGCGAGGAAAGTCTGGAAACAGGGCGTTGCTCTAAGGTAAGGTATGATTTACCGACGGCGACGACATCCTGGAATTATTAACGACGTACGCTTGGTTCGTTTTCGCGAAAGACGTTCGTATACGGGACACACGACCGAGCGCGTCGCGGCGCCCGAGCGAATAGCTATAAATCGCGTTAACTAGCGTTAAAGCGCCGCCATCGATAATACTGGCTGCTCGATGACACGTCTATCGATACTATCGATTGCTCGAAGGATCAAGTCGCCGTGACCAGCAGACAAATTTGATATCTTCTAAAAGGAAACGAGGGTTTCACACAAGAAAACGACCATTTGCTGCTCATCCCGCAGTCGGGCAGGATTGACAAAATGTGGCCAAACATACTATTCATTAAGTTAACGTTATGAACATATTGTACTTAAAATTACTTTCTTCAATACATGTGTAGAAACTGCGGGATTTCAAGCGCGTGAGCTGCTGTTTGCTGACCCGGGGAAAAAACTCCTGACAGTGAAAAAACTCGTAATAGAGGCAACAAAACTTGGACGTGCTGTCTGTTGAGTTTTTTCTCCCGTCGCGAGTTTTTTCCCAGTTTTTCTTTCCAGGTCAACAAACTGTAATGTCCAATGTGCTTCGTATTATTTGAATTCGTGATTTTCCACACGTGATTAAGCAGGCGTATGGCACCTTGCTGATTTCAACCCTAGATGCATAATATACTGTTATGATGATACTGGGCTATTATTTGGTGCAATATTTTTAATTAGCAACAACAATCAACACGTCTTGTAGCTAAGGGGGCATCCATAAAGTATGTGTTCTCTTCTTTTGTGTGTGTGTGTGTGTGGGGGGGGGGGGGTGTCTATTAGTTCTCCCGGAGAGAGAAACAGAATTACTATGCAACCTTGATATGATGGAATCAGTGATAAATAGATTTGAGAGAGTCTATTTAGAAAGACCTCGAAGTTGTATTCCCCGAGAAAAATTCGCCATTCGTTAATTCGAATAGGCTATAAGATAATGGGTTATTATTAATATAATGATATTCATTTGTTGATTTTTATTTAACAACAAAAAGGGTCAAAACCACGTAGCACCATATAGGGGGTTCCTGGAGGTTCCCCGAAGAAGGAACGATAACCCTATACTGATAACATATTTGCAGCTTTTTTCTCTCCATCTACAATACTTTTTATCCTGTTATTTTCATGCAGAATTATTCAAATGAGAACAATCCGAAATGTATTTGCAAACTTCAAAATGAGAATAGATCAAATAATTTCGAAACATGGATACAAAAGTTTTTCAATTAAGAGAGGATGCTAAAGCTGATTTTTCTGAAACTATTTAACATTTTGTTCCACGAACTTCTTTTGGAACATTTGGAAATCAAATTTAGGATAAGCGACCGTAAAACTCATGTTTTTGTTCTAAACTGATCTGATTTGTTGGATCCAGGGTGCACAGCAGGGTGGTCCAAAAATGCATTGGGAAATTGTTTTTTCGAATTTTTATGCGAAGCGCCCGGAAATTTGTTCGAATCCCCGAAAAATAAATGCATTTTTTTTTTTGAAAAAAAAATATTTAGAGGTGGCGCCAGCCCCATGAAGTTTAACACGTTTTTCCCATAAGAAAAAAGACGTTTTTGTATATTTTATTCCGAATTATCAATAATAGGTGAATCGAGTTCGAAATCAACCATTTCTCTTCAGAAATGCGAATAAAATATTACTTTTCAAATATGACCCCCATAAGTCTGTTTTAATGTCCCAAAAAACCTTCACAAGTAAAAGAATGGGTATTCAGTTAAAGCGAGGTATAAAGTTGTGGTTTTTTTCTGTAATTTCCAACTTTTTGTCCACTTTGCACCTGAAGTAAGTAATTATTTAATATACTTTGATGAAAATAATTGTTTAGATCAATTGTAAAAGTTTATAGCTATCTTCTTCTGGATTAATAATACATAGTTGCAGTTTTTTCCTGGAATTTTCAATTTTTTATCAATTTTCAATTGGATTGGAGTAATAATAAATTCATGTTAAAAAAATAATTAATTAAACAATTTATCATCATTGCTAATACTATTTTCTTTGTTTAATGATAGAAACTTGCGGTTTTTTCTGAAATTTTCAACTTTTGCCCACTTTTCACTTGGAGTAAGTTAATATTTAATTTAATCTAACAAAAATAATTGTTGAAACAAATTATTATTATTTATGGCTGTCTTTTGTTCAAGTGTGCTTTACCTTTTTTTGTGAACAAATAATTAAAAAAAATTGGAGAGAATCATATTTTGAATAGTATTGTATAACTTTTTTCCTTTTCCCAATGTTAAAAAAAAATCAATTAAAACAAAGCAGCTGGATTCATTCAGTGAAATTTGAATTTCGAATTTCCTACTAAAATTATGGATCTTTAACGCAAAAATTGAATTTTTTAAGAAGTGGTCCAACTTGAATTGAAACTTGAGTTGAATTTTCGACCTAAAAATATAAATTTTTAATCATAAATATAGTGGTTGATATTTAAAAGAAAATTTTTTGAAAATAAAAAACAATCTAATTTAACCAAAAACTAAATAAATTCAATCTAATTGAATTTCATTCAAATTCGATTCAGTGCAAAGTTGAACACATTAGGAAAAAACACAACTTTCTAGCACTTATCTAAGAGAAAATGTTTATAAACATTAATAAATTGTTTAAATAAGCATGTTTGTTAACTCACTGTAATTAATTACCTCACTTAGTGAAAAGTGGCAAAAAGCTTCGGAGCTTAGAAAGAGCCGCAACTTTTTAGCTCTAATCTTAGAGAAGATAGCTATAAAACAATAATAATTTGATTAAACAATTATTCTTATTAAATTAAATTAGATATTAACATACTTTAAGTAAAAATTGTGAAAAAAGTTGAAAATTCCTGAAAAAACCGCAAGTTTCTATCATTAAGCAATGAAAATAATATTAGCAATAATAATAAAATGTTTAAACAATTATTTTTGCTAAATAAATTAAATAAGTACTTACCATGAGTGAAAAGTGGACGAAAAGTGAAAATTCCAGAAAAAACCCCAGTTTTATAGCATTATTCTGACATTTTATTGCGATAATAAATAAGAACTTGTTTAAACAATTAGTTTTGTTAACTTCCATTGACTATTACCTCGCTTTAACTGAAACCTTGAAAATAAGTTAAAAAATTCAGAAAAAACCTTAGCTTTCTAACCCTTTTCTGAGAGAAAGTTGCTAGAAGCAATAGTAAATTGTCTAAACAATTCAAATAATCATCTAACTATCAGTATAAAGTAGTATTTAACTTATTTGAAATCATAATTAGCGCTAAAAACTCGAAAAACCCATTTTTTCACTTATGGGTATCTTTTGGGACCCTATGAAACAGACTTATGGGGATGATATTTGAAAACTAATATTTTATTCGCATTATGTGACTTATTATGAAGAGTGACTTTCGAACTTGATTCGCCGAATATTGAGAATTCTGAATAAAATTGACAAAAACATCTTCTTCATAAACGTGCAACGAAAATTCGACTTTCGTAAAAATTCGGAAAAAATTTGTTTGGACCATCCTAGCGCACAGTCATCTCCTTCCTCCTGCGATTCATCTTTTTTGAGAAATTCCCCTTTTTTTGATTAAATATACGATATTTAGAAATACATTGTTTGAAGTAACAAAAAATGTTATTGATTGTCTTTATTCCACATAGACTTATGAAATTCATAGACTGAATGAAGAAAAATATGTAGAAGTTAGAACTCTATCTAAAGATGATTCTGTTCGTCGAGTCTACGTTGTGAAAAAAACAGTAATTATCATAATGCTCCGTGTAGATTTGGAAAATTGACTGGATAGGAAATCAGGACCATAAAGGATCCTTTTTCCTCTTTTTCGTGAAAAATCATTCGATTTCTCCTTTTTCGAGATAATTTCACGCTGTGCACTATTCGGTTTCGATATTTTTAATTTTCTATTCTTTAGTCCAGATTCGGATTCAGTGACCTCAAAAACCATTCATATCTTCATTTCAGACACATTTTCTGTAAATGGGACTTTTGGCCGCGTTTCGGCGATTATGTCCAACCGTGCATCTTTCCAAAGTAGGACGAAGTAAGAAATATTATCCTTCGAAGTCACATTTTGGAGAACCAAAAGAAGTTTTTGTATCCAGTCATGATAATCCGTGATTTTTTTGAAATATTAAAGGAAAACATTAGTTTTCATTCGGTTCATCGAACCGTTATTTGAGTCTTTTTCAAATATTTATCATAAAAATTTCCTATTTTAATTAGAGAAAATCACCAGTATTTGTTCAAGTTAGAGCCATTCTCTTATCGATAAATAATTCTCTTAAATTAAGTCCAAATCCTTAAGTTCGTTTGAATTTTCTCAAATTCGTTCAGGTTTTTCGAAATGCTTTCAAGTCCGCCAAAAATTCAAACCATTCAACCAATTCTCAAATTCCAGCAACTATGCAGAAAGATATGGTTTCTATGTCATGAAGGACGAACCACAAAATAATGTAATCTCTTGAGAAATTTCCAGAAATTAATGTTTTAGATAATAATGCTTCCTCCGAACGTGACGAATATGTCCGATGACTAAGATTTCCTCCTTATTGAAGAATTGTTGCACAATCCTGAAGCTAACCATTTTTCGAAGGTTTTTTACACATTGAAGAAACAAAGAGAATTTAATTGGAAAAGAATTGTTTGATTACAGCATTTCATCTGTTTTAACCAAAAACGGTTTAATAGCTATATTCAAAAAGCTTCTATTTATATTCAAAGGAGTTGGAATAATTTCGGTTACATTATTCCCATGGAAATAATAATCAATAATTAAAAAAATGTTTGAATAATGTGTTATGTAAGAAGAAAAGTTTCGCGAATTTCAGAAATGATTGAAACAAGAAGTTCCTTTCAAATTACGTATTTTTTATAAGATTTGATTAGTTCGAATTAAATTTCATAAGAAAAAAAGTCAACTTGGCATTGAAACCCATTGTGAATAGTGAAAAAACTGAAATTAATAATATTTAAAATCTCTGAACATCGTTCCTTATTTTAGGACATATTGTTGACTTTCTATTTGAATCGAAGTATCGCATTTGGAAATATTGACTTATTTTGCGATAACTTTTCAATTAAACAAATTGAGAAACATACCTTTTTCACATTTACGAAAATTCAGGGATGATTCTGATGGGATACCACAAGTTTTTCACGTCATGGAAAAAAACAAAAAAAGAATGCCTTTCACTCTGCGTTATATCTAAAAGTATAAATATTCTTTAGCTTGAACACACATTGTTACATTTACGTTTTTTTAGGTATATCTGGATGGTTAGAAAAAACGTGAACATCTTTTTGTGCGATGCATAGACCATTCAGTATCTCATAAATTCATGATTCTTCCAAAAACGCTATATAATATATCCTTATATTGAAAATCGAAAAATTTACTTTTCTCAGTATTTCTGTAACTGGGATTAAGTGTAAACTTCGTTTCGGAATAATTATTATCGCTCAATTCAAAAGCCAATTTATTTCTCAATTAACGAAATGTTTCAGATTCTTTCCCAATTATCATCGTATGAGTATACATAGCACTGATTTATTATATTAAAAGGTATTTTAGGTTTAAATGGGGTATCATTACCAGTGTATATTGGAGCAGAATAATTGCATCAAAATTTGTACAAGGAGATATGAAATCGTACATATGTTTTTACAAATCGTTATTATATTATATAATAAATAAAATAAAATTATATTTGTGAATCAAAACGTTATGATATTTATTTTTTCCAGGCAGAGGACCTTCTGGACGACATTTTGTCGTTCGAGGCAGGAGCATTGGGCGATTTGAAAGACGGTCAATCGGGAAGTCTTTCTGACCTCCAAATAAAACCAGAACCCTTATTACTCACAGACGCCGAGATACACGCCTTAGCCAAAGACAGACAAAAAAAGGACAATCACAATATGAGTGAGTACATCCTAATTAAAAATCTTCTATTTTCGTTATTGAAATCTATTATAGATTCTACTTTCTATTTCCGTACAATCTTGAAGGCGAGACAGGAACACATTCTTATCAACTTTCGTCTTTGCAAGAAGTACAGAAAAATGACAATATTCTATGTCTAAATTGTGCGCAAAATTCCAGATTCCTCTACTCTAAGATGAGCGTAAGGGAGTACCAGATTCCCGCACGCCAATCTCACAGTAGAGGAATTTTACACATTGTTGCTTAACAATCGATTATACAAATATAAATATAGGGAATCCCTACTTATTTCACGCTACTGTAAACATGCTGCTGATAGTATTAAAATATTGTTAGTAATATGGTTCAAAATATAATTAAACATTGAAATACATAAGAATATTACATAGGCAATGAGCATAAATTTGAAAAAAAGGAATAAATAAAAAAACTCACGTGAAATGAAAACTTTGAGTCGAGAAATGTTTGATTTATTCTCAAGGTAATGTAATAAAATTTGAAAATTTATTGAGTTACATATTTTTTTGCTTCAAAGGTTATCCTTGCTGATGGACTAAACAAAAACTTTGATGATGCAACCATTTTTGTTCAAATTATAAATCTTGAAAAAAGAAAGAATTAAAATAACTACGGAAATTGCGCTTTGATTTCAAAAATCGTAGTTTCCAACTAATAACGAATTTCGGCTAATTTAGATTTATACTGGATGCTGTTAATTTAACTCACTTCTAAAATGTCAATAACAAGCCAGTTAAGTAAACAATATAAAATAATAATCTCATTCGGTCAAAATTCGTTGTTCGGGAATTAGGATTTTTTTAAGTCAAAGTGCAATTTTGGCAGTTTTTTTCATGCTTCATTTTCTCGGAATGCTACGAGTGTCGTTTTACCACAAAAATATTTAGGTCATAGAAGTTTTTGTTTCAGTTTATCAATGAATATTCACTTTCGAAAAAAATGGTTAACAGTGCTCAATAAATTTTCGAATTTTTTCTTCTCATGATAAAAAAAACCCGCAACTTTTCTTCTCAAAAGTTTCCAAAACATAATGTTTTTGCGTCTTGACATCTTCTACATCTTATTTATTGCGGCGTTAAATTGTTAAACAAATATAACTCAAAGTCCAGCAACACATAATTTTTTGGGAAAAAATTTAGATAAATATAGTAAAATTAGATGCATGACTTCCGGAATTCGTCGGTACATTATTATGATAAACAACATAATTTTCGTAAACTCACGCGAGCTTACAACTGTCTAGTTGAAAAAGTATTGATATTTTTTTATAATAATCAAAGTAATTTAAAAATGTATTGAGCTATAAAACTTTACTTTGCCGATAGTGAATCCTTACTGATGAACTGAAACAAAACCTTTGTGAGTGAATCAATTTTAGTGAAATTATAGAATTTCAAAAAAAAGTAAATCATGAAAATGACTGAAAGAATTACACGTGGATTTCAGGGAATCATATTTTTCAAGAATTATTTTTCGTAAATGAAGATTAATACAAAATAATTATTATTCACCTATCTTGTCATTGAAAAAAATGAATGACAAAATACTGATGCAACGTTGAAATTTCCAGGTGCAAACTTTTTTATTCTTCTCCAGAAATCACCATTGCGAGCAATTTTTTTTTTTTTCAAAGAAAGAAGTGAAAATTTTTTATTTTAAGGTTGGAACTTCACCTAAAAAATAGAAGAAAAGTTCAAACAATTGAACAATTTTTTGTGGAGTTATTGATTTATAAAGAATCATAACATCTTGCAATGATTGAGAAGAAATCTAGAAATCAACATGATGCGATCGAAAAGCTAAAGAATTTCGAAAAGTTTGAATTTCTATACTACATAAAATATGTTAAATATTATTACTTTTGAAATTTTCACCAAATTTTGAAGAGGATCGTGTGAAATACAACTCTTGTCTTAAAAATTTTGTGATAGCACCAAAATCAAAAAAGATATTCGATCAAAAGAAAATTTTCAACTTTTTTATTTTTATAAACAATTTTTAAGCAACAAACAAGAAAAATACGAGAGAACCTCAAAAATAATACTTTGTAGAACTGCTGTCCAAAAGAAGAACCTAGTAAGTAACTTTTGCCAGGAAGGTTATTTTCTCACGCAGATATGCCTGAAAATAGTCACTATGGGATAAGTCACTTTGGGTTCTTCCATGGGACAGCAGAGAACTCATTTTTCATATGAAAAATGGTATCAACGGTTTTCTTGATTAAATAAAAAAATGACTGTTATCCTCGATAAAAAAAGTCACCCCTGAATCCAAGATGTCGGACAACCTCCAAATGGTTGATGGGCGAAAACTTGGATTTAAGTTTTCTATATCATACCCTAAAGATGGCAAAAAAAATTTGTTCTTACTCAATGAATTGCAATAATACATATAGGAATCTCATCAAATATTACATTCTCATCATTTATGATTGAGAAAGTATTAGAATCGTCTGAAATTTCACATCTTGAATTTTCAACGGATGTC
>WSXT02094111.1:1010-25898 GCA_011762715.2 Neuroterus valhalla
TTGAACGCGTAGTTTTTGTTTTAATCGTGAACAATTAAATGAAGAATGGAATTCCTAGAAAAACTACAGCATACATTCTTAAAGGAATAGTTTAATTTTTAGAATCAAAAATCCATGTTCAACTAAATACTTGAATTTTCAACAAAAAAAGATGAGTAGATTTTTAACAAAGTAGGTACAATTTCAAACAGAGGTGAATTTTGAACCGAAATTATGCAACTTTAACAAGAAAATTTCAAAAAAATAGTTGATTCTCTTACTACAAAAAGGATGAATTTGGAATAAACAATGTAATCAAGCTTTCTATCATAATTCAGAAATATTTATTCTCCAGAATACTATTTCTACTCTGAAGACTCCTTGAAGTACTTTCTTCATTTAAAATTAAGTAGAAGGGACTTCAAAATTGTGACGAATTTTGGATTGGAGGAACGATTTCTTCAAATTCCTTTCTTATAAATCCGAATTATAATTAGTTTAAAAAGTTCCCGTTCCATGTAAAAAATTCCAAGTGAAATTCTACTTCTTCACTGAAACTCCCTGTCCTAAAAAAAACTATAATTATTTTCTGTAATTCCCTATCATCAATTCAATGATCAAATTTGATTCAGCAGAAAGAATTGCACAAAGCAACAAATTTGCAAAAAGTTCTTCTTATAATGGAAAAAAAAGTTCTTCCTCTCATGACGTATAGATATATTTTAATATTTTTAGAATCAGCTGAAAGGAACGTTACATTCTTCAAATCAAATGATAAGATCCCTTTTTGATTCATAAAAAGAAAGCTGTCATTTTTTGTATTTTTTTAGTAGAATTTTTAATAGTCTAGGTTGAGTCAAGTAAATTCCCGGTTCCTAATTAAACTCCCGGCCATTTCCCGGTTTTTTTCTGGTCAATAAGTCTATACCAATTTGAATTCACATAGGTGTATCTCTTAAAACTATATGAATTTTTAATAATTGGAAACGGATCTAAAAATGATGAAAAATTTAGTACATACCTTGATTCAGTTTCCGAGATAGAAATCAGCTTTGGTTGTTGTCGATGCCTGGAAGCAAGCCAACTGAACATGTCGTGGACTTTCCTCTCCTTGAATGGCTCCGCTCTTGCAGATCCATATTCACATTCCGCTAACAAATCCCCATCAGCTTCCCCTGGTTTCGGAGGCGATAGTTTATGGAATTTAGGTTTGTACTTCGTACACCTATTTACACCCGGTAATTGTTCCACCAAATAGATTGCTGCATTATTTTCCAATCCCAGGTTTTCCGTCAGCGGATTGTGAGGTAAGGGCGGTAAGTTGTGAGCTTTTCGTGCGTTTTGAACAGCTTGGAAAACCGTTTCCCAAACTTCAGACATGGAAGATGCTGTGTGAGTGAATCCATCCTGAGACTTGATCTCGTACATGAGACTAGGTCCAGTCAATTTTTTCTTCTGTGGCGGAACCGGAGCACTGTTTTTGACTGCGTTGACGTTTTTGGAAATAAGCCTGGGCTTCTTAACTGCTATTGGAGGTGATTTGAGTTTTGTGATATTCGCCGTATTGGTAGACTCGGTTTTTTCACCAGGCGTATTTTTCTTTAAGGTAAAAGTCTGGATTGGAAGAAGCTGTAGGGACTTTGTCTGTTGATTTTCTGGCGCGGGTATCACCTCCATCGAAGTGATTTGAGGAGATTTTTTATTATTCGTCGAATTCAAGGGTTGGGTGATTTTGTACGAACCGTCTTGCAATTGCTTTTGTAGAACAATTTTCAATGATGTATTACTCGGCGCCTTTTCCTTAAACTCAGGTTCCACATTTTGATTTTGTTTCAGATTTTCTTGGAGCTTCACTTCCTTTTTCAGACTATCTTTCGCGTTTTCTTTTGGATTTTCCTTCACAGTTACATTTTCTTTCACTATATCTTTCAGATTTGCTTTATCAGCCTCTTTTACATTCTCCTGCACGTTCACTCGCAGATTCTCTTTCTCTTTTTCTTTCTCCTTCTCTTTCAAATTCTCCAACATCTTCTCTTCAAAGGTCTCCATCAGCTTGAAATTTTCGCCAGTAGAGTCAACTGTAATCTCTAAGTTATTCAATCTCAACTGAGATTTATTCTCGGGTTCAATTATGGGTAAAATTTCTTTCCGAGGCAAATCAACTTCAGTCTCAATGGGTTTGATTACCGGCTTCTTAGGCTCTTCCAAACCCTTATCAGGTTTCTGGACAGGTTTGAGAGAATCTAACTCAGGCATAACAGCTTGCATTGGTAGAACCCTGTTCATCGGTCGACTCGTTGGTACGTTACTCGATGGGATTGTAATCTTATTCTGTGCACTGGGGTTCGAGATAACCGGGGTATTGCTTAAACTTATATTACTATTAGTACTTGTCAGCGAACTACTAAAGGTACTATGCAAATTATTTACATCATTTAACTTATTTACAATATTTCTCTGAGTAATGCAATGATTGGGCAAGGGAGGAATCTTTGTTGATATGCTTGATTTAATCATGCTCGTGTTCTCCGACACGTGCTTAGAATCAAAATAGGGCCGGACACTGTTGCTAATTGATTGTTCCAGACCTAGAATCGGCTGCGTAATCTTCCACTGACTATTTTCCTGTGGAGGAGCTTGCATCGCTGGACTTGGTCGAACTGCGACTCTTGGAATCGTAGGAATGGTTTGTTCAAGTGGCTTCGGCGGAGAAGACATTCTAGAATTCTGATGCATCTCGGGAACAACTCGAGGCGTATCTAAAGTTTGAATTGGCCTTATAGGCTCAACGGGTTGGGAGTTCATGGAAGAAGAGAGCGTGCAAGCGACTGGATTGAAATTAGGTTCAGGATTCGTTGGTACACTAAGTTGTGGAGTCGCGATGGCATCAGTTATGGGAGTAGGTTGATTGACTACAACGTAGCTTCCAGCCATTCCTGGAACACCTTGCATGGCTTGAACGGTTGGTACGTTCGGCATATTAGATACTGCTTGCATGTCGACGATTGGCTCCATGAGTTTGGAAGCTTGGAATACTTGGGTTGTGGTTTGATAACTACTTGATAATACTTGAGGTACTGCACCAGTTATGAATTGACTCGAGGACATCACCGTGTTACTGACGATCGTTTCCAAGCCGTAGTACATTGGCTGGCTTGATACGAACATACTTCCTGTGGAATCTGTAAACATCTCCAGGGTTGGAGTCGAGCTGAGGACTAACTGCTCGGAAGAAATTACCCCGCACTGGATCGCACTTGGTTGTTGCTGAATTATGGTTCCCAAGACTGTAGGTTGTTGTTGAGTAAGCTGAACACCCGGAACTACAGAGATACCTGGGAATGAGAAATATTTTATTAGTTCAGTAAAAATTATCATTTTTAATACTAGAAAATATTGATGAATTTCCATTTTTTTGTCTCTCAGTATGTGGAAAAATTTGATCTGAAGCATTAAATTATGGAGTAAAAATATCTGAGGATTGAAAGATAGGAACCACGTTTCGTTCACTAGCACTTTGAGTCAATACGGAACAGTTTGATCTTATCTTTAAGTATTCTTTCCTTCACCGTAAACACAAGCAAGTGATAAAACAGTTCATTCTCTGCAGAGATTATATAAATGAAAGTATAAATAAAATTATTTAAATACTATACTCAAGAATCACCAGAAATCAGCAATTTTATCGTTTTATTCAACTTAAATTATCACGCAATTTAGGATGCGAAAAAAGTGGAGCTGTTTCCTAATGAATAGTTAATCACTGACTGAAATTGTTATCTCTACATTGGTTTAGTTGATGACATCGATAAATACGTGTTTGTGAATAAATGTAGGTCTCTTTATTCGAGATGTTAAGGTCATCAGATTAATCAAAACTTTTTATCGATTTTGAATTAATTTTTTGGGCAGTGGAAAGCAACGTACCAAAATTCAAAATTCCTTAAACCACTACTACTAATGTATACTAATATTCGCCAACCGAGTTCTGGGTTATTTTCCGGTTGTAAATATCAAATTCATGTGACTTTGTATATTGAAATAGCCTATTATATTTCAACAAAATAAAACCTATAATTTATGGAGGTGAGTGGAAATATAAGATACTAATTATGCATTTTTCTTCCCTTATGGGAAATATAATACAATTAATACAATCTTAAGTCCTTATTATCTGGGTAGATTTAGTTAACATCACTGGTATTATTTTTTGAAAATATATCTTAGGGTAATTCTTTTTTGGATTCAAATTAGCGAATAATTCTTAGATTTAATTTTGAATTTCTCCGGAATTAGTAATTAATCACTGAAGACTGATTACACACATTTTTCTTATATATTTTATTATGACATTGGAATTATATTAGATGAATTAAAAACATAGTTGATGTAATTAACCAAAGATATTTTCATGAAAAAAACTATCGGGCCCAAAAATGTATGAAGCATTCATAACGTAATTGTATTCGTTTTCGCTGGACTCAAACAATAAATCGTCCATTCCATTTGTCCCAATTTTGAAAATATAACATGAAGTTAATTTTCAAATATCGTTATTTTCCAAAACATGGACAAGAATTATGCAAGGGTTCAAATTAAAAAGATCTTGCGCAACAAAGTACAGTTTTATAATGATCAATTATTGATTCTCTTAGAGAATACCATTTGTTCGCAGCCTAAACATTGTTCTTGATTGTTATTGCGTTCTTGAAAAGTTATAATTCCCAAATAATTTTTAACCATTTTTATTACAATTTCAATCAGTAAACAATCAAAATTATTGATCTTGTTTTTACGATTAATGAAAAATCTCAAATTTTCGAAAACTTTTAATGTGATTTCCCTTATTTAGTTAGAATCCCTAAAAATTGATTCAAAATAAAATTTACCTCCGTTTTGAAGAGTCAGCAAGTTATCAGAACCCGTCTGGATATACGCTCCTGGAACCAGCTGGTTAGTCGTAATGAACTGAGGTTTAAACTGCGTCTCATGTTGCCCTCCAATCGCCGCAATATATTGCAAATTTTGTCCCGAATGTTGCTGCAGAGCTTCGACATAAGCTGACATAATTCCCTGAGGTGCCACCTGCTGTAAAATCACCGTCGGAGCCTGTCTTTGTGACTGTTGCAGTTGAATAAGTTGCGGATTATTCTGCATCCCTTGACACCTAATATTGCCTACATTTTGATGCCCAGGATTCCGGACCACTTGAGCCTTAATGTTTTTGCTCCTCGGTTTCGAAGCTCTAGGAGACCTGGGTTTCAGAGCTTTCACGACATGGGAAGGAAGCACCGCTTCACTCGTGGCAGTTTGGACACCAGTTGACAAATATGTTGCAGATCCTTGTGAGCTTGGGAGATTTGGAGAACTTCCTGGAGAATTCAATGGCGTTGTTGTGGCATTCGAATCATTGAAATCGGAAACTGAATTTGGACTCGTGATCTCTGTTATCTGAACGCTACTATCTGGTGGTAAAACCGTCGAGTTTGGTAGTGTTGTTGTTGTCCTCGTGTACTGGGTTTGAACGATCATATCGTTGGACGTTACTACTGTTTGGTGAACAGTTTCGACAGTCGCGTGGGTGTGCATTTGCGGAGTGATGAGAGCTTGAGCAATTGGCTCAATTTGAATCCCAGGATGAGAAGGGATGGAAGCTTCAAGTGGAGATGTGACCTGCATATCCGGATATTCTGATGAGAGGGTGTGACCTTCCGAAGGCGACATTGCGACAAACTGAGGAGACATAGAACAAATGCTCTGAGAGAATGTGGAATCTGGTGATGCTAGTTTGTTATCCATCGTTTCCGAGTCGCTGTCACTCGTCGTCATGATGTCGCAATTCGCCAAGTGCCTGTTGTAACTATCCAGAGTTCTGTAAGTGCATTGGCATCTTTTGCACTTAACTGGTCGATCACCAACTTCTCCTATCAGACTTGTCTCCAATGGAGGATTCACCTCTCCATTAACCTGCTGATTAACGCACTCATCGTCACTCGAGATATCATCACCGCCATCGAACTGAGGGATTTTAAAAAATGAACTCTTCTCCTTGGTAAAACCTTCTTTATTCAGTTTCTTCTGAGATTCGTTGTCGCTGAATTTGAAGATCCTTTTTAGTCGAGACCTGAAAAAATCTTTCCCTTCGACATCGCTGCCTTCTTGGGAAGAATCATCGTTTGCTCCATCGAGCTGTGGCATCGAGGAACAACTTGTATGTATTCTTTCCTCTATGTTGTATTCTGGCGAACTGCATTCACTCGCGCTACTTGGATCCGCTGGACCATCAACTTGCACTATCCTAGGTTGTTGTCTCGTGTGCCATAGAAGATTTTTGTGATCTTTGTTTTCATCTTTTGAAGGCAAGAGTCTGCAGTTGATATTACTGGTGTCTTCTATGCTGTACTTGAGATCGCTGGGTGTGTTGGCTCGGCCCACAGTCACCATGAAAGTCTCTGGAATCCTCAGGTCATGAAACATTGAACCCCGATCAGTATTTGGTTCCAAAATAGCCTCTGCTGGTTTCATTGATCCGCAATTTCTCGGAACTTTCCTCCTCTTCATCGTCGAGCCATACGCACTGTCGAGTTTACAGCTCCAAGTCAAACTACAAGAACGTTGTTGATGCCTTTGACTTCCGACAAGGGAATTATTCGTTATCACTTCCGACTTGGATCTTTTCAGTTCTTTCCCTCCACATTTCTGACTCTTAGAACCAAATATATCGTCCATCAAATCCTGTACAGAATTTTTCGACTCCAACCAGGTGTCGTTCTGCGATCCAGATTGAAGAGCTTCAGGCTTTGACACTTTATTCTCAGGAGGTTTCATATCGTCCTCGGGAGGGAGGATATCGTCTTTTAATAAATCGGTAGAAAACGCGTCGTTTTTCAGATCCATGACTAGAAAGTCTTCATAGCTCATCTTCGGAAAAATGTCTTGCATAGAAATGCCGTCCAGAATGTCATGTGGTAGGTCTTCGAATATCGCCTCCTTTAATTCTGGAGGCAGAAGATCTGTGTTGCTTTGTTCCGCAAGGTTTTCATCCACTTCTTTATTACAGACGGTTTCAATTAGAGCGTCAAGGGTTTGTTTGACGATTATTATCTCCAGCTTCTGGTATCTCAGTTCTTCTTCTATCTGACTTTCTTTCGCGTGATCAATCGTGATGTTGTTTTCCAAATCGGCAGAGACTTCTGGGACATATACTTGAACATAAGTCCTGATGTAATACCTCACAATCTTTAGTGGGTTTACAGTTGACCAGTAAAGTCTCGAACATTTATAACCACTTGGAATGATTCTCTCAATGCAATCAGAAAACTCGGGCGATATTGTTCCCAAGCAATCCACCGTCAAGGATCCAATCATCACTTTAACATTGTCAGGTTCAGCAAATTTTTTCTTCTTCCGATCTAGTTCTACATAAACAGGCCTCTTTAAACAAAAATCACTTTCACTTTGAATTGTTTTATTAGAACAGTCAAAAGAGTGTAGAGAGCAGAAGACTGTCTTGTCGTCATTGAAGATCATTCCTATGTTCCTCGCACAAGAGTAATGAAAAGTGTTGCCGCAGTTTTTCGAACAGCATCCGACACTTGCTCCTTTTTTACCACATTCGCTGCAGCGAATGAGACGTCCTCTCGAAATGGCACTGTGAACGTTCTGCAAAGAACCGTCGATTTCTTCGAAAACCTCGTTTGACCAGAGGGCGCAATTCGAATGCACCCATTCATTTTGCCCGCAGTACAAAAGACGACCTTCTTTCGACTCTTGACTGTCACCCAGTCCTTTACAGAGACAGCAGGACCTACCATCTTCCACGCTGATGTTGCTGTAAATATTTCCTGTTTTCACTGCAACTGTTTTCGGGGATTTTAGAATCTCCTCTTTCCACACGTCCATGACACTACTGAGTTTTATTCCCAAAGACGCAGGATCTTTCTGAGAATTCTTGGAAGGCGTCGATACACTCTCACTTTCATAGGAAGGATTCAACGGATCAAACCAAGGGAATATTTCCTTCAGAATATTATGATAAGCCTCCAGCAGCTCTCGAGTACCAATTCGATTGATGACGTACTCCATATCACAGTGGAATTGAGAAAGCGAACCGTATTCGTTACCATTCACCTTCCGCTTTACCGACATCAAGGTTGGTGAAGGCCTTGCTATAATTTGTTGCTCGGAACAATTACAGTCTTTCGGCTCGCTGAAGTTCTCCTGATCAAAACCATCCTTTGAATTTGCTTCACTCGAACTTTTTGATTTTCCTGAGCAGTCTTTTGAGTGAATCTTTTGCCTGAGCCTCCTCAAACCTCGCCTGGGAAAATCTATTGGCTGTTCGTCACACTCAAAATCAAACCTACTCAAATCGGGTTTTGAATTAGGATTCACACTGGAATCACTTGTTGATTTTTCACTCGTGGAGTCCTCCGCCTCTTCTGAATTGTGTTTACTGATCATGAAACTGGATTCTAGTTTTTCGTCGAAGTCCAACCTTCTAATAGTTATTAGTGGTCTGCAGAGACACTCTTTTCTTGGACTCCATTTCAGGGCGGCGCATGTTTTTCGATTTTTGCTGAGCGATTTGATTACTGCTATGAATCCCGTTTTGAGTTCGGCTTCTATGGCTTTTCGCCAGACGGAGTTTGGATTAGGTGAACACTGTCGACATGTGAACTCGATAGTGTCGGGCAAGTAGCTGAGGATTTGGTAGCGCTCATCCGAAAGGCCTTCGCAGACAGCGTGCACCCAACAAGAACACTCGTTACACTCCATCATCTGTAAAGATAAGAATTTAATCAAGGATAAATGGTACAAGGTTTTTTGAAAATTCGAAATGAATTCTGATCTGCTTACTGAAAAGGGGAAAAATTGACTCTGAATTCTTACCTTGGTATCAAAGTCATTTTCATTATAGCATCTTTGACACAGAGGACAGTAGTTTCCACGCTGACGTAGCTTGAAGCACATGGAACATAATGGAAGATTCCCCACATGGACAGTGACTCCTTCGCTCCCACAGCTTTTGCATTTGATGCAACTCTGGCACACGTAAGGTCTATCTGGACTATACAGCCTGGCACTGACACCAGATTTGGACAAACACGAATGATGAAAAGATTGTCGACAACGGATGCACGACAACTTTGGACCGGATCGACGCTGGCAGGTCTGACAGACAGTGCATCGTGGACAGCACCAGTTTGGCTGGACACAAGCATTCCATTCGCTCGGCTCCAAACAATAGGCGTGATATGGTTCGCAGCAGCACTGACAGTGAATTAGCTGAAAATATAATTAAACAAAATGCAATAATGTAAATAGTGCTTAGCTTTTGAAATCGTGAGAAAATTAATTCAATTTAATGCTTACCGGTTCCCTACCAGCGCTCCCACACAGAAAACAAATGGCGGGAATGTGAAATAGTTCTGAACCTATGAGTGCAAATCCTTTGGCTCCAACTTCGGCTGGATCATATTGCTCCCAAAAGTCTATGGAAACTGTGTGCAGCGTTGCTGCAACTGGCTTCGGCAAAGAACGCTCCTGTAAATCATCAATGAAGATTATACTTATATATAAATGAAGATGGCCAAATTCCAGGGACTGATAAAATTTCCCGGATTATTTCCGATTTTCCAGACAATAAACAGCTCTTTTTTAAACAAAAATTGTTACTTACCACACTAATATTTGCAGTCGAAGCGATTAGCTGATTCTTGCCTCTCTTCTGCGATTGCGGAATAAGATTAATATTGCAGTTAAGACCCTCTTGGTTCGGTTTTTGCGCCTCCTTCTCCTTTGTAACTTCCTCCTTCCTCTCGATTTTCTCTCCTTCTTTTTGGGCTTTCGCAATGTTCTTGACAGCCTCTTCATCCTTGTCATCAATAGACGGAAAGGTTGCAATCGGTTGTCCAAGAGCAACACTCGCGCTTCTACAAACATGTTTTACCCTGGGACCCTTCAATTCTAGCCTTTGCCTCGCAGGTGCTTGACCTTTGTTGAAAGTAGGCGGTACAACAGTAGGATTTATTATTTTCTTGCGTACTTTGATCCGAATCTCCTTTTTACGTTTCTTACCTGGCGATAATGACGTTGTATTGTCAAACTTATCCACCTTACTCGTCAGTATTCCTCCTATAGTGCCCTGATAATTTGAATTTTGTCCAAGTTCCATGTTGTTCCAACTCATTGCGGACTTGAACAAGTTTTTCTCCAAACTATCTTCAGCTGGCCAACCCATATTGCAACCAATCAGCTTCTGACATTGCAAATCATTGTCCTCTAGGCCTAGAGGTAAAGATAGCGACAGCGGATCTCTCATCAAAGACGGTAACATAGCGTTCAGTCCTGTTCGAAGTGCAGTGGGAATATTGTAGCACTTCAGACACATTTTCAACCAACAGGCGGGACACCTAGCTTTGTAGACACACCTCATGAGATTCCATTGTTGACTCCTCACGACAGGAGGAACAAGGCACAATCCGTCACCCTTGTGGCACTGGAGGGAGGGGAGTACACTGTTCATTGATTTGGCGCAGGCTTGACGCTTTATCATTTTACTGATAAATTTACGACAAGATTCACAACTGTAAATTCCGAATTTGCGCGCCTGTTTGACAAATCGGTAAAAACGCACAGCTCCACAAACTCCGCATTTGACTGTACCGGTGAGACCTATGAATTAAAGTCAAACAATTTGAATTTGAATTTTTGAGACGGTACACAGTTTGAATGCAAAAATTTCAATTTGAAACGATTGAAACTTCGAATAGATTTGGAAGCGTCTCATAAGTTGTACATTATTTATTATACAGATTGCAGAGATTTTTAATGATTATAAAATATACCTGAGTTCGAATTTCCATTTGCCGCACATTGAGCGTTCGCCATAGAAAACGGTCCTTCGGTCCCACCTAAAGTTTTGTTATCCAATTTTAACCTCGCCTTTCTCAAAATAACTTTTCCTCCAGTCAACTTCGTTCCCGTCCACTCGGATTGTTCATCTTCCGAATTATTACCATGATCGCTCCCACTGTCTGATAAGGAGCTTTCAGAATCGAAGTTGTCAGAATCGTTCTTGCAGTCCATCGAGCTATTCACGCTACACTCATCATTTTTCGCACACTTGAGATTATTTTCGAACGAGCCGATTCCTTCGGTTGACACTGGCTTACTGGTTTCTTCTGGAGTTTCAGGTACTTTCGTCGAGGGACTTGGACCGCTTGACGCGTTGTTGAGAGTTCCTGATCTCGTTTGAATTCTGGAAGACTCTGAATTTGGAACATTGGGATCCGGAAGAACTCTTGAAGGAATACCATTATTTTTCTGACTCAGGGACACAAGAACTTTCACATCAGTCGCTATTTGAGAGACATCTTTACTCCCAAGGTTGCAATTTTGGGGAACCTTGATGGTTTTGCCTTTTCCGGATGCATTCTGGGATTTGCCCTGTAGATAAGAACAATGAAGCCACGGGAATCAAAAGTTGAATTCGAGAAACAGTAGGAGACATTTATTGGACAAAAAGATATTTTGTGGAGGCGGAAATGCTTTCACATCATTTACAAGAATTTTAAACCTCTCTTCAATCTTTTGTGCTTTTTTTATCAATAAATTGCCGTAATATTTTAGTAACTCATTAATAAAATTCAGAATTTTTACGTTAGGTAAACTATGCGATTCACAAAAAATTGTTTACTCACCTGAGAACTTCTCGTTTGTGCGTCTAATAAGGGATCCACTGATTTCTCATAACTCCTCGCAGTCTGCTGGGAATTTTGAACACTGGAAGATGAGTTTGCAGATTTTTTCGACTTGGTTTTCATCTCCTTCTCGTCTAATTTCAAAATTGGATTTTCTTCCTCTTCTTTCACCTTTTTGGCCTTCTTTGCTTGCTTTGTGGAATCATTTTCACTGTGTTCTATACCCGATTTCTCTTCCAATTCCTCGATAAATCTTTTATTCGGCTTTATCACTCTCGACGAATGAGCACTGCGCATCGGCAATACAAATTTTCTAGCACTGCCTGATTTGTCGGACGAATGCACTTGAGTAGCACGTCCATTGCTGTTGTTTGATTTAGCTTTTTGAAGCAAACGCTTAGCAGTACTATTTCGTAATTGTCTCGTTCGATGATGCCGGCCGAGGATATTATTAACAGATTTTAATACAGGCGTTTTGACAAAATTGGAGAATTTTTCTTTCTTTCCGTTTTTCACCAAAAGTGCTTTATTCTCTCCTGTTTTCACATTTGTAGATTTTATATCAGCTCTTCCACATTTCTTCACACCTTTATTTTCATTGATATTATTTTCATGATTTTCAGTATCCGAAGAGGAATTTTTTGCATCTTTTTCGGTGTCCTTTTCAATATTGCTCGGAGATGGAAGAATATCGACTGGAACTGGCAATTTTACCACAGCATTTTTTGCGTCTTTCTGCTGTGTTTTAATGTACGATGCGGAGAGCTTAGCCTCTCTACTGCTAAAACCGTGAAACGGTGGATGTTCCTAGAAGAAATTTAGTTCATTTATTTCAATTACAGCAAGTTTAGAATCATTTCCTAGCTGAAAAAGCTCCTAAAAATTTCATTTACAATATACTTGTAACATGTCGTAAGAAAGAGAAACTTAATAATTATGCAAATTTATTCAAATTTTTTGAATTAGCAATTCTAAACTGAAAATATTGTTAAACACCTTGGTCGTATTTCAATGTCAATGTCTTCATTTTCCAAAAACACTTATATTTCTATTAATTTCTTACTGCGTTTAATCTAAAATGAGATTTAATACAAATATGATAACAGAAAGCAAAGTTGTTAGGATTATAAATAAAATTCTAAAAGGACAGATTCCATAAATTTTTCATCTGAGATCAAATTACTATAAATTGGAATTTCCCAAGAGAGAAATGCCATTCTTTATGGGATTACCCTAAATAAATCATACCAAAATCAATGTCTTTTTGAATTGTTTTCATGGCTGTATGTAGGAAGAATTAGATCACAAGCAAATGTATTGATATCTTATTATAAAATGGAACACGATTATTCTTTAGGGACATTTTTTTTTTAATTTACTGGAAATGAAAGAAACATATTGAGCCTGATTATACAATATCAAATAGTTGTAACAGTCAACATATTTACTGTTAAAGTTGCATTAGCAATAAGAAACAATTTGGGATTCTGCCATTTTCAGATATGTGAGTGCCAAATTGCTCAATACAGAAAAGAAGATAATCTCAAGATTCATGCTGTATTGAATTCAATGAAAACTGGGAACAAAAACGATAGAACAATACAATTGTAATACATGTGAGTTTTGACAACGATTATTGTAAGAAAACATATTTGAATAAAGTGTCATGTGATATCAAGTAACATGTAAAGTTTCAATCATGTTAAAAAATAAAGTCACTGTAATTCTCGGCTTTCAAAAAATTCCTGGTCATTTCTAAATGTACAAGTAAATGTCACATTATGTTCAAAGAACGTCTTGAATAAAGTAGAACATCCGTTATAAAAGCCACAATGTAGTTTTCAAAAACATTATTAACATTTACTTGTTTTTTTATATTTATTATCATTCAAGCATGTTTAACTGTGACCACCAAATCCGTATAAACTTTTGCACTCCACACAAGTCCACACAAAAACTGCATCACCGAATTTCGAAAATACCGCCTAAAAAGAACAAACAAAAACAATCCCTACACAAAAGTGACAAATCACTTCAACAAGAGAGCATCATTTTGGCGCATTTTGCAACAATCATCAATCGTTCTCAACAAAGGATGACAAGTATCCCGATAACTCAAACAATAAGCAAAAAAGCCGACATAGCTTTTTCAATAATAATGAAGCAAAATTAAATCCGATCGCTCAAAAAAGGTCTTGGAGGTTAGGAACCTTTAGGAATAGAAATTCTCTTAGAAAAAATAGAACAGAACTTAAATAATAGGTCCAAGCTAATACTTTGGAAGTTCGATATTGAATTTTGACAAATTGGTAAGGTTGGCGGCCGGATTTTTCCGCACAAATTTAACCTTCGTTGTAAACCAAATCATCGAGTTTTTTTCGCGATCGAATCGGCGCCGTATGCGTCCCTCTGACGCTCTTAAACGCACAACACAAACAATCTTGAGCGACTTGAAGAAAATTGTTCCAAATTGACAAGAAGCATTCATCTCTATTTGCGCGGTATGCGCGATATGCAGAGAGAGGCGCGAATTACCTTTTCGTTGTCACCGAACGTCTCGTTGAACAGGGAAAGTCCGTAATAGATGTTCTCGGCGACGGTTACGGAATCAATTTGGGTCGCTTCTGGCCAAGCGAGAACCTTGATTCGTTTCCTGGTGACCGTCTTCGGCGGTTTCCCGGGAAATTTGGACCTTCCCATGTTCACTTTTTCTCAACGATCAACCTTCACCTCGCAACTAATTTGTGAATCCATTTTACGCGATTATCCTCGCCGAGGCACACGAACCGAACACGAACGAGCACTCAGACTCTACTACTCTCTCTCTCTCCCGACCCTTCTGTCGGCTGGCCAGGGTTGGAAGGTTATGGCGGACTTCAGATCTCTATGTAAAATATGAAAGCAGCGCAAAAGACGGTAAAAAGCTTCAAATCAAATGTAAATAACGCATTTACGGTACACAAACGGGTACGAAATAAGTTTTTATCGCCATCCCTAAAATTTGTATTAAACAATTTGTTTCTTACGAAATTTGAGCATCTAAAATAAAGACTATTGGAATAAATATAAACATTCAAAATTACCAGTTTGATACGGATACACATATGATCAAAATTTAATTTTCATACTAATAATAATTTCAAATTGAATCAGGCATGCAAAAAATCGTATCAAATTAAAAAATTGTTTTTCTGTAGGTATTTAATCTTGATGCCATAAAAGTTCAAATCAAACAATCATTTTTATTTTAAATAAGTGGAGATTTTTTCTGGAAAGGAAATTAGTGATCTTATTTTGCTGTGATTTTCATGAAATTATAAAACGAGGAAAAATTGAGACGCAAAAGACAAGGTAAATTACTGTAAAACAAACCATGTAATGTATTCTGAGCATTTTACGTTCTCAGCCCTGTTCGAACACATACAGAACTTGTAACTTCGGAAGAATTCGGCACCTTTCGGACCCGTTTGACGGCGACAACGAAACGCGCGGATTGTTAAACGGGGGAAATAAAGAGTCATAGAAGCATGTATGGTGGATAAAAATCTGAGTGTACGACGCTCAGTGAAAGAAGTGTAGTCTCACTGGCATTGACTTAAGAAAATAACCTTGGACTTGAGGCCACCGCTTTGTCTCTCGAAAAATTGACCCCTTTAGAGTTTTTTTTTACGACTGATTTCACTCGATCTCAAGGTCATTTTATATGAGATTTAAAAAGGAGGGTGCAACCCTTATTTTAAAGTCTATATAGGGTGCTTGAGAGGAGATGTTACGATAGGGAGAATTACATTCAAAACCTTTAACACGCCCCTACTGCTAACAAGGCGCAGGCAAACTCGTCATGTGTTTTTATTAAGTCATGGCCACTGCCTAGGCTTTTTATTTTGTTTCACAACAGACTTTTTAATTTTTACGTTCAATGAATAGTTGGTAAACTCTGTATTTTGGAATACGAAAATGCTTTGCAAGTAAAAATTATTTTTTATCGTATCAGTTTAATTTGAAATCGAATTTATTTTTTGTTCATTCATGGGGACCATAAATTTGATTAATTACTGATATATCAATTATTGATTTTTTCAATTATTTAAAAAACCAAAGTTTCTCGCGTTCAGGAGTATTTTATATTTATAAAATGCAACTCTTATCATGATCTTGATGCAAAATATAATTTTGATGTGACTAAAATTAACTTTCTGCCAATTCTGTTAAAAACATAGTTTTGAAATCAAAATATTGACCTAGGTAGATTTATAGAACATGAGGTATATACTCTCATCATCACTTAAATTTCGCGCTATTTATATAGCTGACATCCCTAACCTCAAACTTTTCAAATCTAATGGCACCAAAGGGAATAGTGATTTAATTAGGAGCAGAGATTTTACTATGATAAGAAGCTAACCAGTATTCAGATTCAATTATTAATTATCCTCATAATTATGCTGAATAATAAAAGGAACTCAATAGTTTACTTCGAAACAAGTAATTAAATTTTACAATTTGATTGTTGATAAGTTTTGAGAACACGTATATAGGTGGTATACGCAGATGACATACACATATGTCTCACGAAGTAACGTACACAAAGTAAACAGCAAATAAAATGTATGGTGGCTACACTTACACTCTGATAAGTTACAGCGTTCTCTGGCGTTCTCATTCACTCGTTTCTCTTTTCAGTACAGTCTGCCTGCTTCTGGCTCAGTCTCGGTCAGTCTCGTTCATCCTTTTGGTTGGTCAAAGTTCAGTTCGTCGAGTTAATTTAGAATCTGTAAAGCTACTGTTCTTAGTGAATTGAAATAAATTTTTCTGATTTTTGATTCTGCGACTTTATCTGCTCCAAAAATAAAAGTTGTAAGATTATTTTTCTGTTTGCGGAGCCAAAAATCTAATTTGGAAGCCGTCAAACTCTTGTACCTGATGCTGAATACAAATTTCGGTGACTAGCAAATAATGTTTGCTAGATTAGCTATGAGATCCTCGTATTATTTTATTATTGCTCATTATGTAACTCTGTTTTGTTAACCGTAATGATATTGATGTATTGATAAGGAGTTGTATCAATATTTGGCAATTGAATGAAATTTTAATATTCTTATCGTAATAGCAAAAATATCTTTGATAATAGGGAAAAGAACATGAAACATATTTCAACTTTTCCGTCAATGTTTTGATAATAAAAAAGTGTTTAGCTAAAACTTATCATTTTTACTGGCTTCAAATAATAAATAGCACTAAAAATTGGTAAATAAGCGTCACAGTTTTTTTCTGTTCAAACGTAGCTCAGGTACAAAAGTTAGCCCAGAGGTTACATATGTTACGAAACAAAGTTTCTGAGGAATTGCAAATTGAGAGCATAAAAATTTATTGTAATGGAATCCCGCATGAAGCTTCGAGATGATATCTAAAGCTATCCTATAATAATATAAAGACACGCAGATTCCAGAGCAAAGTGTGCATAGACTTCGGAATACAGCTTTCCTTCTTCACAATTAATTTGTATTATAATACCTATAATTTCTGAAAATCATAATTTGATGAAGAAGACAATGAGGGTAGTAAATTCAGACTAGACTGGATTGTATGAAAATTGGCCTGGGACAGTTTGTTGAACCCTTTGGTTTTACTTTTTCCCCTTTTTTGAAATTATAATCAGAATGTTCCTGGAAGGATTGCATCTCCAGAAATACAATACAAATTGTTATTTATTTGTTGTTATCAAAACTATTTTAAGTCATTAAATTATTCGTATGCAATATCTTTTTAATGTTTCTTATATCAGAATGCTTTTGGAGTAAAAGCCTTTGAAATTATTTTGTAAACTGGAATAAGATGTAAATTTGTGTTTCAGACTCGAATTTGAAAGGTCTTTCCACTTGGACCAGGAACCTATAGTCTTAAATATGTCGAGGGCCTACAAAATTTTCTCCCAAGTTCCGAAGAGAGTCTACAGCACAACAACTTTTCCGAAAATAACAACTCACTACACGGTTGTTCCAAGGAAAAACGATCCACGATGGCAGGAAGTCAACATGGAAAGATACGTGGACGAGACCGATATTCTTATCATCGGAGGAGGACCAGCAGGAATGTCTGCAGCAATTCAGGCTCGAAAATTGGCTGAAAAACACGGCAAAGAATTGCGAGTGACCCTCGTCGAGAAATCTGCAACAATCGGAGGACATATTCTCAGTGGTGCTTGTATTGATCCGATTGCTTTAAACGAACTTATCCCAGACTGGAAGGAACTAGGTGCACCTTTAAAAACTCCAGTCTCCCAAGATAAATTCGCTTACCTCACAAAAAGTGGACGAATTCCTATCCCTGTACTGAAGGGAATGCCGATGTACAACCACGGAAATTATGTAGTTCGTTTGGGTCACGTTGTTTCCTGGCTTGGAGAGCAAGCAGAGGCAGCGGGAGTTGAATTGTACCCGGGGTACGCAGCAGCTGAAATCATCTACCACGAGGATGGTTCAGTAAAAGGGATTGCCACCAACGATGTCGGCATTGCCAAGGATGGTTCTCCAAAAGAAACTTTCGAACGGGGAATGGAACTCCATGCTAAATGTACCATTTTTGCTGAAGGCTGTCACGGACATTTAGCAAAACAGCTAATGAAGACCTTCAACCTCAGAGAGAATTGCGAACCTCAATCTTACGGAATTGGACTGAAAGAAGTTTGGGAAATCGATCCATCGAAACATTCTCCTGGATTGGTTGAACATACAATTGGCTGGCCATTGGATAAGAACACTTATGGAGGTTCATTCTTATATCATTTGAACGAGGATGATCCATTGATTGCGATAGGTTTTGTCGTGGGATTAGATTATCAAAATCCTTACTTAAGTCCTTTCAAAGAATTCCAAAGATTCAAAGAGCATCCATCAGTTAGACCAACTCTTGAAGGTGGTAAAAGGATTGCTTATGGAGCAAGAGCTCTCGTGGAAGGCGGTTTCCAATCCATTCCGAAATTGCAGTTCCCAGGAGGTTGTTTGGTTGGATGCACGGCTGGATTTTTGAACGTTCCAAAAATCAAGGGAACACATAATGCTATGAAGAGTGGTATGCTTGCTGCGGAAAGCGTTATTGATGCTATAATTAAATCCGAGACTGAAACTCCGTCTACAAAAGGACTTGTTCCTGAATCTTATTCTGATAAGATTAAAAACAGCTGGATTTACAAAGAACTTAAAGCTGTAAGAAACTTCAGACCAAGTTTCCATTCTCCCCTTGGACTTTATGGAGGAGTGATGTACTCTGGAATATCTATGCTCTTAGGCGGCAGGGAACCATGGACGTTGTCTCATGGAGGTCCAGATCACGCAAAATTGAAACCTGCGAAGGATTGTACTCCTATCGAATATCCAAAACCAGATAATGTTGTCACATTTGATCTTTTGTCATCTGTTGCGCTAACTGGAACGAATCACGAAGCTGATCAACCTCCGCATCTCACACTCATGGATGATAGTGTACCTGTGAAAAAGAATTTGGAAATCTACGATGGACCTGAAGGTCGATTTTGTCCAGCTGGTGTTTATGAATACGTTCCTCTTGATGATGGCTCAGGGCAGAGGTTGCAGATTAATGCACAAAATTGCATTCATTGCAAGACTTGTGATATCAAAGACCCGAGTCAAAACATCAACTGGGTAGTTCCTGAAGGAGGCGGCGGTCCAGCTTACAATGGAATGTAAAGCATTTTCTTTGGACTTGCAAATTTAGTGCCTTCTTTCAAGGGAAGAATTTGAAAATAATAATTGATTAAATCTTAACTGCTGTTGCGAGAATAATTTACAGCATTTACATCATTCTGTGATCAACTTTATTTTTGTGTTTGATTGAGTTTGGGTGATCGATTTGATTTCGTGTCAAAGTATATAGATACATTCAAATCGCTTCAACTTCACATTCGGAATCAAGATTTAGGCACAAAAATCAGAAAAAGTTTATACTTTTGTTCCTCAATTATTACATAATTAGGAAGCAGTTTTGCAAATGCTGTATATTAATTTTGTACAAATTGAGAATCATGTCCATCTAACATTCTCAATTTTAAATTGAGAACTTATTGTTAAGTCACACGAAAAGCTTGAAATAAAGCAGTCTCATTTATGCATTCTTTAGTGTGAAAATGCTCTTATATATAATTGTTATGTACATATCCATATTTATCACAAAAAACATAATATTTTCTTATAACTTTTTTATACGTATTTTTATGAAGTTGTTGTAAATATTATGTAATAAACTGTTTTGTAAATACAAATTGTGTAAATATAATGGAATTTTTCTATCTGTAACAGAGAGAATATTGTTTATTGTACTCAGGTCATGAAATTATACTTTCTCAAGCTTTCCAGTGAGATACTTTTTAAATTGAAAATCTTAAAATTTTAAAAATCTTCATAACTAAATTCATAGCGTGTGAATTATTTCATCAGTTTGTTCACTTCAAGAATAATTTTGTGAGGTGAGTGTGTTTAAAATTTTGGCGCTTTCAGCCCTCTTCCGGAATAACTTGAAACTGAAATATCGTCTGCTACTTGTTTTGCGTGGTTCTTAAACGCGAGATTCGTTCGTGTTTTTAAAAAAAATGTCTTCAAAAGTCTAATTATTTTGCATAAAAACCTGTATATCTGTTATCAAATCGCTCAGAAATTTCAATACAAAACAAGGAGGTATTTTGTGAAGAAATTTTTCGAATCGAACCTACTGGAATTTGATGTTTACCGTGACTTAACCTTCAATTCCTGAATATGGTAAGTTTTCTGTTTTTGTTTTCAAAGGCTACCCCTCTCTCCTCTTTTGTGTCCTTTAATACGATAAAAAAGAGTATAATTATCTTCTCCGTTTTCTAAATAAGCACATTCCTTGAGGATTCAGTTTAAAATTTTTAATGAACGTTGGAATGTCATCAGTTATTGAACTGGACACACGTGCTCGATCTCGAAGTTCAGAATTTCGAAAACATAAGTATGAACTTTTTAAATCGAGTGGCATCTAGTTAGAATCAACAATGAATTCGGTAACTAGGTGACGGAGAAAGCAGTGATCAGGCGGAGTCTTGGAGACACATCACTGTATACAAGAAATTAAAGAAACCAATAAATTACTCCAATTTCGTACAGTTTAAGCTATCCCACGAAACAAAAACTAGAAATTTGGTTCAGTATTTTTTATGTGGATACCATTTATTCATTCACGGTGACACATTATGGTCCCACACTACCTCGTAAAATTCTTGTCACTTCTGTTTCCCAGAATTCGCAGGTATCATCATATTTCACTTCAATTTAAAATAATAAACGTCCTTTTTTAATTAAAAACACCATCACAAAAAAGTAATCGAATATGGTCTCAGTTATCCACTAAAGGTTAGATCCTTCAATAAAAGTTCCTTCTTTTCCTTAATTTGAGAATGAGAATCTTAAATGGTTCTTCATTTTAAAAATGTATGCCATTATGTTTTTATGCGAAGATGTTAGATGCTCGTCTAAGTAAAATCCATCGAGGAAGCTGAAAACAATGAAGATGCTTACCGGAAAGCGTTTGCAGAGATTAGAAAAGAAAAAGAAAAAAATGGCAGCTTTAATAGAAATCACAAAATTAAATGACAAAGACAGAGAAGCCAAGGCGCTTGCTATTAAACAAGCTGTGAGTTTTCTTGATTGTGTCCCAGGACGCGTAACTTCTTTATAGAAGTATACGTCAATTAATTGTACCTTTCTTCTCGTTTTCAGGAAAGTAGAGCGAATATGTTAAACAATCTTAATAAGAGTAATGGAATGTTGAGTGGCCAGAGTCCAAATCGGAAAAGACCTTGCAGTGGTTCTTTAGATGATTCGAGCCCAGAAACTATTAAAGAGGAAGATGATCCCGAAAATGCTGGAGAGACAGATCTACTCACGAACAAGAAACCTAGGTTTTTTAAGTTAATTTGAATTGATTTACGTTCATATGATTCAAGTACTAAAGATTCTACTTACCCATTTTCAGATTGAGTGGAGAAGAATACGCAATAATGAGAGAAGAACTGAGGGAACGTAGACGAAGATTGAAATTCGTACCCCGTCTTCGTCTGAAAGAAGTTGGAGAAAATGCTAGTTTAAAAAACAATAGCAACAAAAAAGATAGGATTCCGATATTTTTAAGTGATATACAACATCTTTTACTCTATTCGTTGTTAGGCAATCGCTCTCCCTACTTACCATTCAGATGGTGCCTCTTGGAAAAAAATACAAGGGTGAAAAATAATAACATTGATAACTCGAAAAAATATTAAATGAATTTCATTCTAGCATTTTTATAAATCTATCTTCTTCGTTTGATTTAGTTGACACATACGGTGGTCCTCGTCGTGGAAGGTCTTTCTCTGGATCACTTTAAAGCATACGAGTCGATGTTTCCACACATAACGTCTAATTTAGAACACCAGTTGGAACTCGTCACGCCTGCAGCTTATGGAGGTTCCATCGTTGAAGAGCTTGTCGCTGTGCCTCTCACAGGAACACAGAGTCTCAAATTAATTCAACGTAAATGAAGAACTTTGTTATTTCGTACTAATATAATTTTTAAATAATTTGTAAAAGTTATATAAATTCCTTATTTTCAGAATTTGGATCTCTTGAAGCGGCGATGCAGAGTACGGGAGACCTGGTTAAATTATTGAAAGCAGTATTTCCTATGCATCCGCCGGTAGGAGCTGATGGAAAAGCTTTATCGAGAGAAGTTATGTCACAATTGCCACCACAGGATACATTCTCTCGAACGCAACTTCTTCTTTCGCCTTGGCAACTTGTGGAAGAACAATATCCATTGCCACTTAAAGGTGTATTAGCGAATGAGTAAGTGACAAACGAAAACTCTGTTTCCGAAGATGTTTTTTTTTTACAATGCTTGAGTGGACTTGACTTGAGTTTGATATTTTGATGTCGTTAATAGGTTTGCAATATTTTTTTTATGACATTTTGTTTTGTTTTTCAGCCGTGAGAACGTTTCTGATGAATTTTGTAGGTATCGTGATTACGTATTGACGAAAGATATGTACGTGGAGGCTACTGCAAAATCTCCTATGTTTGGTGTAGATTGTGAAATGTGCAAGACAAGTAGTGGATCATCAGAGTTGACTAGGATATCTGTCGTCGACGAAGAGCTAAACGTAAGTCCGGAATGAATTGAATCAAGTGTCAAGAAGTTGCTAATCTTGTTTAAGTAGTTTCCTTTATAATTGATCAAATTATAAAAATAGGAACTTTTACTCTCTTATCACAGACTGTTTACAATACTTTCGTGAAACCTGAGAATAAAATTACGGATTACCTGACCCGATATAGTGGAATCACTGAAGAGAAACTAAGGGATGTGACAACAACCTTGGGAGATGTTCAGCAAGCTTTGAGGACTTTACTTCCACCCGATGCGATTCTTGTTGGGCAAAGTTTGCATTTCGATCTTCATGCTCTAAAAATGATGCATCCCTATGTTATTGACACGGGGGTCATTTACAACATAAGTGGCGTGAGGTAAAGTAGAAGAAATGTAGTTGATGAACAGTGAAGTTTTATGGACGATTGTTGATGATTTCTTATGTATATTTAATTAATATTTTACTCCAGATCTCGAAAAACCAAGCTCCAGACTTTATCGAGAGAATTTTTGAGCGAGAGAATTCAGGAAGGAAGGCAAGGACACGATTCCATTGAAGATGCAGCTGCCTCGTTGAAACTGACACAGCTAAAACTGAAGCACAGTATAGAATTTGGAGACGCGGTTCTTGCTGGTCAAAGAAAGATAGAAGAATGGAAATACGAGGCTGAGCAGAAGAAATCTGAGGAGGAAAAATTAGCGGAAAAGGCTAAAATTCGCAAGTATGGAATGTCGCTTTTTAGTCACGTGACAAAGGACAAGAGAACTGCGGCTATAATTGGTTGTGATGGAGTAATGAATGAGTACGCACAGTACTTGAAAACCTCAAGCCTTTGTATTATGAATGATAGCGAATTTGACAAGGACGATCAGGTTATCTATTGAACTTGCCATACATTATTTTTATTATCAAATTGACTTATTATTTCTAGATCTGAACTTGGAAATGCTTAATTTTTTAAGGCTTGGTTGATTTACATGCTTATTTTCTGCAGGTTCGTCTGGTGGTTGCGGAGGGAAATAAACACGCAGTGAATCGAGCTTCTGAAATTGCGATGGAGCATGCTCTTACACTCTGTCATGTGAGGATAAATGAAGAGCAATTAAAAAATGAACAAGTGGAAAAAACTTTTCGAACAGTTAATAAGTGGGTGCATAAACTTTATCAACATACCGCAGTCCACGGACTTGTGTGTGTTGTTTTTGGTGGACAGAGTAACGCTGCGAATGGAGCGTGTTTTTTGAATGTGAAGAAAAATGTGGACCCGTTGCATAACAGTGTAGGCCGAGCGTAGAATTCTGGACTTCAAGAATTCAAAAATCAAAATCTGCAAATTGTTAGAATTGTCTGAAATAAACTTTTTTGTAATTAGCAACATGTATCGCAAAGATCTTTAGAAGCTGTTCATGTATATGGTGTAGAGGAAAATGCAGAGCATCTTGTTTGAATTATCATGTTTGCTAGCAATGTACAAACAATCGTGTTTTTAATAAACATTTTTATACTGTTTAAGTAACGAGTTCATATACTTGATTGCACACCTAATTTCTACTTCAGAGTTGGGATGAGAGATATATTCAAGAAATAGTTTACAGACTTAATATTTATTCACGTATTTGAAGAGGATTGTTGGTCAAAATTAGCTCTTTTTTATAATGTACATACATTATTTGTAAGCAAGTCATGAAACAGTAAATAAAATTAAATCAACCTTAAAGATCATATTTAAAGAATTACATCACTTGATTCAATATAATTATATTACTTGATATACTGTAAATAATTTATATGGATAAATCTTAAATATTGATTGAAAACTTTTTTAAAAGCGTATACAGGATTGAAAAAAAAAACTACATTTTGTTACCAGACATAAATAATTAAAATAATGAATATGGAGGGAGTAAAATCGACAGTACATTTCAGTAAAGAAATCAGCCAAGTGACATAGAAATTTCACATCATGACGTACAACTGCCCGGCTAGCTCAGTCGGTAGAGCATGAGACTCTTAATCTCAGGGTCGTGGGTTCGAGCCCCACGTTGG
>WSXT02094112.1:0-11633 GCA_011762715.2 Neuroterus valhalla
ACACATTTTCTCTTCTTCGTCCATCCAGTACCTACACTCTTTCATTCCCTCTCCCATTCTGAACCTTATCACTCTGTTCCACTTACTCTCCTTTTTAACCTTTGTCAGGTATTCTGGTTCCTCCACCCATTTCACCATCTTATACCACCTGTTGTACTGTGATTCCATAATTCCATAATTATGTGTAACTTTCATCAACAATATTTTTTGACAATTCGCAAAAAATGTACACAATTATAATATCCTAATTTATGTTGATATATGTCATAAATACTTCAGAACACATTGTCAAACATTTTTTTCTAGGAATTAATTATTGCGACCCGTTTCTTTCTATTTTATATAGCTTTTAACGGGTTGCATGAAAATTATTACATGAAACAACTCTAAAATTATTTCAAAGACTGGGTAAGGAGTTCTATGAGTATTTTTGGAGATATTGGTCAGAGAAATTTAAAAAACATTAATTTAATATCTCAATTACTAGAATTTTCACATGAAATATATAAATATTAAATGAATCTCAACAAGATAAAATCGAGCTACATTGAGATAATCGGTAATCTGAGCACATACACACACATATACAGTGACAGCGTAAAACCAAAAATCGATTCAACTTTGAGAGAGATATAAAATTCGCATAAAATTATCAGTACCTATTTTCGGTGTCGGAATGCTGAAGAATGTTGAATGCCAAGAATCTACGGTATTGACATAGAGAATGGTATGGAATCCATCATCAAACCAAGTGTGTAGACGATTTCCAAATAATGGATTTTGTTGATAATCACGAGGACCAGCGACTTTGGTTTCTTCGGAAGTAATTCCAGAACTCACATAGAGTGCTTCTAGATACATGAAATAAACGCCACGCTGAAAGAACACTTACAATCAGCGTTTTTCGTTATAATGATAAGAATGCACTCGCGACACTTGACAATTATGAATTAATAAATACCTTCCAAAACTTGGCGAAGAGCTCAAAATTGTTACGTGGCGTTGGTACTGAATAAAACTAGCAGGACGACAAAAACAAAACACATCTGTTCAAAGTTGAATGTACAATTAGTAATGAGCGAGTCACTAGCTGC
This sequence comes from Neuroterus valhalla, assembly GCA_011762715.2. Taxonomy (NCBI): domain Eukaryota; kingdom Metazoa; phylum Arthropoda; class Insecta; order Hymenoptera; family Cynipidae; genus Neuroterus; species Neuroterus valhalla. The sequence continues at coordinate 1,095 of WSXT02094112.1, forward strand.
TCTTACGCAATGAACCTTAGTTTTCCCTCTCTAAAATCGCCTAAAATCACCTGACCTCTAAATCATTCTGCGATTTGACATATAATATTACCTGTAATGGCCTTATAAAATTGGCGCCCAATTCAGACTCATTCGAATCACAAATTTACGCTACAATGTCCGTATGGGGCATCACGTCATACTTAAATGAATAAATGCGAAGAAAGAATTTGCATATTATGCTCTTGAATATTTATTGCTCTCGAATGTCTTCAACCCCACGAATTAGTTTTCATGATAATACGGCCTAAATTTTCTCAAACCTATAAATGTTGTACAGAACGTTTGATTATACGTCTTAGTATAGCCAGGTGTCCCAAACGTACATACAAACAATTTTTAATTAGTATACAAATATACTTACGAAGTAGCCAAAGAGCCTTCGTAAAAGATCACTTCCTCAATATGCAATCCACGATGTAATAATTCAACAACACGACTCACTTTGACAGAATACAGTCAATCGGTTATTCAGGGCTTATTGATTCTTGGAGGTGTACATACCTTTACCAGCATAAAACTTTGTAGAACACAGTCAAGCAATCACTCATTAACGGCACATAAAAACTACGACTTCTATATTAAGAACGGAAGCGAAATAGTCGACACAAACTGATTGATATGTTGCGCGCGAAAGAGCTGTCAACATAATAAGGTCAAGCGATCACGCCGGCTTCTTTTCAAGAGAGTATATCCTTTGATAAGTGCCTGGCCCAAGTATAAAAAAAGAAAGGACGGGTCGCAGATCGAAGCGTCGATTTTTGGCACACCAGCTGTTAGAGACAGGCTAAAAGAGGTAGTTAAGAGGGTATGGAGGGGTGAGGGATTTCCAGGAGAGTGGCGGGAGGGGCTGATAGTGCCACTGTATAATAAGGGGGATAGGGATAGGCAGGAAAGTCACAGAGGGATCACATTAATTCAGAGCGGGTAGGAGCGCTATAGACAATATTCATATTTTGCAGCACGTGGTGGATAGAAAAATAGTAAAGGAGGGTGAGGGGGGACAGGATCTCGGAGGGTTTCTGGATGAATAGGGGTTGAGGCAGGGGTGCCCGCTTAGCCCAACGCTTTTCGCGATCTCAATCGCTGACATGGAGAGGAAGCAAGAGAAAGGATTGGTAAGGGGAGTGAAGGTTGGAGGGGTTAGAATTTGGTCACTCGCGTATGCAGATGACATAGTGTTGTTGGCGAAAAATGAGGAGGCCTTAAAGCAGATGATGAAGCGGTTGAGGAGGTACTTGGATAGGAGTCGGTTTCAGTTGAACGCAGAAAAGTCCAAGGTTATTGTGTTCAGGAGAGGAGGTGGAAGGGATAACAGAGGGAATTGGAAATGGAAGGGGACGGAGGGGTGACGAGAGGGGGAGTGGGGGAGAGAGAGAGGGGGATGAGAGAGAGATTGATGTTTATTTATCCTGGGCGAACCCTTAAGGATAAAACAAAAGGATTCCATACAGTTTCAAAGTACCAGTTAGTAATGTACATATACATACGCCTGTTGAACGATATTCCGATCAACGAATATTTATAGCTACATAAAACTAGATAATATTCATACCATTCATACATATTACATCGTGTTTTAACGTTTTACATCATTTGTGCACTATGCTCACTTCCATACTTTGAAACCTATTCTTCTACCTCCTTCAAATATTTTGATAGCTTACTCTTAAAGGAGCTTACTGTTTCTGGTTGTATGACACACTCAGGTAGACTATTTCACAAAGTTTTAGCCGACACAATAAATGATTTCTGGAAAGTTAAAGTTCTGCTCGTTGGTACTCTGAGCCTTTCTGGCTGCCTAATCTGTCTGGTACTAACAGTGCCGAAATGTATGTGAATATTACACAACAATAGTCAAAGTAAGGCATAATGAGAGAAGAGGCTAGCCTAATTCTCAACTCAGTTGATAAAAAGTGCCTATTGAATTGCAGTTGTTTTAGCGTAGCATACAACTTTCTAGAGATATTCCCAACCTCCTCATCCCACGATAAAGGTGCCTTTAAGATTATTCCTAGATTTCGAGAACTGTTGACAAAAGGTAAAACTTGTTAATACACTTTTACGGGGATTGAAGAAGCAATGTCCAGGCTGTTAACATACCTAGTACTACCTAAAATGAGCGCCTGAGTCTTACTCGGCTTTAGCTTAAGCCTGTTAGTCTTAGCCCAATCACATAAAGACTTAATATCTCCATTAATTAACTCGATAGTCTCACTAATTTTATCCGGCGTGGATTGAATATAGATTTGCAGTCCATCTACAAACAGCATGTGTAGGCAGAACTTCAAAATCGTACCTATGTCGTTAGTGAAGAGAGACAGAGTGAGTGAGTGAGTGAGAGAGGGGTGGGGACAGAGGGAGTAGAGGATAAGAGTTCCAAGGTATAATGAGAAATATGGGTGGATTATGCCAATGGAGAGAGCGCGATATTTGTGTGAGAAAAGAGGAAAAGGAAGCCAGGAGATAATATCAAGAATGAGATGTGGAAGCATGGAGGGCTTTGATAGGCTCTGGCTTCCGCAGGAGAAGAGAATGTGAGACTTGTGTGGAAAGGGGTATGCAAAGGTGGAACACTGGCTGGAAGAATGCGAGGAGGTGGATAGGAGTGGAATTAGCATGGAAATAATACTGCATGCAAAAGGGGAGAAAAGGTCGATTGCATGGGTGGAGGGAATGTTGGGTAAGATGGTGGAGAAGAGAAGAAAGAAGGAAGAGGAATGGAGAAAGATGAGTAAGGAGGAAAGGAAGTAGATGTAAGATAGATGCAAATAATGTAAATAGAAGATAAGGAATAGCAAATAAGGCATAGTAAATAAGAAATAGGTGAGAACCGTGGAGGCACAGTTTGGCAATACGAGGCTGGCGAAATGTGGGAAAATGCGTGCGAGGCGAAACGAGGAAGGCCGCTTTGAGATGTACAATATTGTAGCAATATTTTCCATTATTGTCAACGTGCACAATTTGTGTACAATTTGTGAGAATATTTTTTAATATGTTTGTAAACATTAGGATCATTGATGTGGTAAATGTGGGTGTCTGTGTCAGTAGAAAGAAGTTTTGCTTTCCCTCCGAAAACTTCCTTGATGTATTAGTAGTTTAAATCGTAAATGAGTAACTTTGAGATGTCCAATATTTTAGCACCTACATACGTATTGGTTTATTGCATACAACACGCAATTTTTCATCTAATTCAATTATAACCAGATCTTCACCATATATGATAGAGCCATGGAAATAAGGTCTTGCAATTTCACTATGGTCTTTGCGAAAATGGCATTGTTCATTAATTTACATGAATTCTTCTCAAAATCATTCGTTGCTCTTTTTCTATGGTCAGTGTTCAAATCAATTTAATCTCTAAGCCACGCACTTTCCTTGAATTAAAGTACTCTATGAATTTTAGATAATTCCATACGTAAACTCAAGTATTGCTTCAGATTTCTGTGCAAATCGTGAACCTCTCCTGTGTACTGGAGATCTACTTCGAGAAAGTAACCTTCAGGTGAATCATCTGGAATACCTCAAAAGTTTGGTTCGTCCCTAAAATTTTCGAACCATTCGAAATCTTTGTATGAAAGGTTTTCACTTATAGCTTTACCATACTGATTAATAATGTCGAAGTAGAGAAAGTATATATCTGGTTTGATTAAATTTAAATTTGCTTTCATGAATCTGTTGTTTGCTTAAGCATACCTGTACTGTGAAACACCACCTCTGATGGCTCTCTGAATAAAAAGTATCATCTCTACATCAGTTAGTAAGTCAAGATCAATTCCAATGTACATTATCATTGCATGAGGAACAAGCCCTGGTGCTGTATAATAATGCAGATGGTCTAGTTCATATGTTGAGAACAAGTTTTCCTAAATTTTGCAAAGATGTTTGCCAGGAGTAGAACATCAGTTTGAAGGTTCAGATGAGAATATTGACCTAAGTCTTGCAAGTTAAATGTTTCCCACACCTTAGAAGCGTACTAATAACCTTTATTCGAAATATTTTAATCATTAAGTTTAGAATAAAATGCTTCTTTCGATGGTAATTGCTCTTTTAATAATTTTTGTCTATTGTCAATATTATAATATGGGGAAATCCCTCCTCTGGTTGGTCATTCAAATTTATCATTGTTTTGGCAGAAACTCTTTGTTATTTGTTTCTCAATATTGTCCAGATATGAAGCTAGTTTATTGAAACTAATTGGCAAGAATTGGAAAGAGGCAACGAATTTGAGATGAATTTCTGTATTTTTACCATTTTTCGTAGAGGATACATATTTCTCTTTATTGATTGGCAATAAGAAGATCTGTCATAGATAAATTATGAAAAACTACTGGAATTATGTGCGACTCTTTGTAATTCACATTAAAGCCTTTATGCACAGGACCACAAAATTAACTTGTAAAGTGACAGTTGTCACGATGTTTTACATCATATTTAGTAAAATCTTTTTCGCGTATGTGACAAACTTTTGCATTTTTAAAATCTCCTTCCTGCTTCTGAATGGATGGTTCCATTGAAACTGGATTTTCGAAGCAAGAATTCCCTTCTTGTGCTAGGTCTTTTAACTCTTCAACGAACCATTTATTAACTGAGACATGCTTTTGACACGTTGCCTTACCTATTTGTAAATTTTAACCAGCTCCAACAAACATTCAATATCAGCATAGACTACGAATGGTACTTTTTGTTTCACCCATGACTTTTCAACTTTTATTTGTTCCCACCCTCTTCCACTGAAAAGAGGGTGGATCTATTTATCATAGATGAACGTTTATTCTTTAGCCTATTGGCCTTGAAAAATTGATTTGCTTACACCACAATGTTTAACAAGATTTTTTATATTAAATACTTATCTCTAACATTCTTTCACACTTTATACAATGTACCTTAATACTATGACCGCTCGCATTGCCTTGCCTTCTTCGCTTTGCCTCGCACGCCTTTCCCTACATTTCGCCAGCCTCGCATTGACAAACTCTGCCTGCGTGGTGCCTACCTTTTACATATCTACTTTGACTCATTTTTTATTCCTTATCTGCTATTTAAATTATTTACATTGATCTTACATCTACTTCCCCTCCTTACACATCTGTCTCTATTCCTCCTCCTTCCTTCTTTTTCTCCCCTTATTACCCAGCGCTCCCTTCCCCCTTGCAATTGCCCTTTTCTCCCCTCTTTCATGCAGTATATCCTCCATGCTTATTCTACTCCTTTCCACATCCTTGCATCCTTTAAACCCAGTGTTCCACCTTTGCATAACCCTTCCCACACAATTCACACAATCTCTTCTCCTCAGGAAGCCAGAACCTATTAGAGCCCTCCATATTTCCACATCTCAAACTTGCTATTATCTCCTGACTTCCTTCGTCTCGTTTCTCTGACAAATATCAGGCTCTGTCCATTTGCATAACACACCCATATTGCTCATTATACCTCGCTCCTCTTATCCTCTCCTCCCTTCCTGTCTTCTCTTCCTCCATGCCGTTCCTCTTAACAATCTTATACACCTTTCTTCCTTTCTCGTGACTTCTCCTCACTTCATCCTTCATCCAGACCATTTTTCCGAAAATACCTTTCTCTCTCGTCCTCCATCTTTCCATCTCTTCTGTTCTTCTTCTCTCACCAACACTCCCTCACTAGCCTAATTCCCTTCTCTCCCAAGAATATTTACTCATACATACTCGCTCGGCTACCTGTCAGAATCCCTAAACTCGTTTTCCCCTTCTCCCTCCTAACGATATTACTAGGCGTACTTCTATCCTTTCAAAGTCATCTGCAAACTACCTCTTTCCCAATCCCCACACCTGTCCTACCACAAAATTTGCACTCCTTACTCTCTCTTTCATATCAGCATTCACTTCTCTATTCCTTCGAAATAGGAAACCCAGTACACAAACTCTTTCACTTTCTGCACCGCTATCCCCTTCCACTTACAATATCCTCCCTCATCCCTTCAATCTCCTCTCTTGAACACTATGACCTTGGACTTTTCTGTATTCAATTCCAACCGACTCCTATCCAGGTACCTTCTCAACAGAAGAGGGTGAGAACAAACTGAAGTTAAAAAATCATTGGTGAAACAAAAAGTATCAGTCGAAGTCTATGCTGATATTGAATGTTTCTTGGAGCTGGTTGCAAATTTATAAATAGGTAAGGCAGCGTGTCGAAAGCATGTCTAAGTTAATAAATGGTTCGTTGAAGAGTTAAAAGACTTAGCACAAGAAGGGAATCCTTGCTTCGAAAATCCAGTTTCAATGGAACCATTCACTCAGAAGCAGGAACGAGATTTCAAAAATGCAAAAGTGTGTCACATACGCGAAAGAGATTCTGCTAAATATAATGTAAAACATCGTGACAACTGTCACTTTACAAGTTAATTTTGTGGTCCTGTGCACAAAGGCTATAATGTGGATTACAAAGAGTCGCACATAATTGCAGTAGTTTTTATAATTTATCTGGCTATGACAGATCTTCTTATTGCCAATAAATAAGGAGAAATATGTATCCTCTACGAAAAATGCTAAAAATACAAAAATTAAACTTAAATTCATTGCCTCCTCACAATTTATGCCAATTAGTCTTGATAAACTAGCTTTATATCTGGACAATGATGAGAAATGAATAACAAAGAGTTTCTGCAAAAACAATGATGAATTTGATTGACTAACGAGAAAAGGGATTTCCCCATAATATAGTATTGGCAATTGACAAAAATGATTAGAAGAGCAATTACTACCAAAAGAAGCATTCTATTATAAACTTAATGATTCAAATATTTCGAATAAAGATTATTAGTACGCTTTTAAGGTGTGGGAAACATTTAACTTGCAAGACTTAGGTTAATATTCTTATCTGAATCTTCAAACTGATGTTCTACTCCTGGCAGACATCTTTGCAAAATTTAGGAAAACTTGTTCTCAACATATGAATTAGACCATCTGCATTATTATACAGCACCAGGGCTTGTTCTCCATACAATGCTTATGTACACTGAATTTGATCTTGAATTACTAACTGATGTAGAGATGATACTTTTTATTCAGAGAGCCATCAGATGTGGTGTTTCACAGTACAGGTATGCTCAAGCAAACAACAGATTCATGAAAGCAGATTTAAATCTAATCGAACCAGATATATACTTTCTCTACTTCGACATTATCAATCAGTATGGTAGAGCTATGAGTGAAAACCTTTTATACAAAGATTTTAAATGATTCGGAAATTCTAAGGACGAACCAAACTTTTGGGGTATTCCAGATGATTCACCTGAAGGTTATATTCTTGAAGTAGATCTCCAGTACACAGAAGAGGTTCACGATTTGCACAAAGATCTACTATTTTGCCCTGTTTTCTTTGAGAATCCTATTCCAAAATATACGATTCCAAAGTTAGTGTCCAATTTGCACTCAAAGAAAAATAACCTTGTCCATTGCAGAAATCTAAAGCAATACTTGAGTTTAGGTATGGAATTATCTAGAATTCATAGAGTACCTAAATTCAAGAAAAGTGCGTGGCTTAGAGATTAAATTGATTTGAACACTGAGCATAGAAAAAGTGCAACAAATGATTTTCAGAAGAATTAACGCCATAGTGAAATTGCAAGACCTTATTCCCATGGCTCTATCATATGTAGTAAAGATATGGTTATAATTGAATTGGATTAAAAATTGCGTGTTGTATTCAATAAACTAATGCGTATGTAGGTGCTACAATATTGGACATCTCAAAGCTACTCATTTACGATTCCCACTGCAAATACACGAAGGAAGTTTTCGGAGAAAAAGCAAAACTTCTTTATACTGACACAGACACCCACATTTACCACATCAATGATCCTAATGTTTACAAACATATTAAAAAGATTCTGACAAATTGTACACGTCAGACTTTCCATCAACCAAAAATTACGGGATACCTCTTTAAAAAAAAAGTATTTGGTTTGATGAAAGATGAGAACAATGGAAAAATAATGTGTGAATTTATAGGTTTGAGGTCGGAATTATACGCATACAAAGTTTTGAGGGAACAACATGCAAAAAGAAAGCTAAGGGTGTCAAAAGGTGAACATTGGAAACGATCACATTTGATGATTATAAGCGGACTATAATATCTTGTCAAAACCTGATTAGGACTCAACATTTTATTCGGAGCCAAACGCATGAGATTCACACAATCATGCAAGCTAAGATTGCTCTCAGCTGGCACGACGATGAAAAAGTGCTATTGCCTAATGCGACGGACATTCTTCCATGGGGATACCGAAAAAGCATGTATGCACCTATGTAAGTCAATAATGATAACGATAGTTACTGTGATAGTTCCACCATAGATTGCAATATAGCCAATTCCTCTAATACAAATTTATTTTCTGGTAACTTGAAGCCCTGCACATCAACCAAGTATTCCATCATGAATGCTACTGACTATTTGAACTTTTTGAAAATATTTAACAACTTGTGGTGCATGCTCCATGAATTCTCCTCTTGATAAGAATGGCTGTGGTTCTTAACCAGAGTAGTAAGCTTGGAAGTTTGTGCACATTTCATAAAGTAGAGCATACTGATTCCTATTAATATAAAGATTCAAGTTACTATAAGGATGACACTGATCATTCAAAATTGCTACAGCTTCTAATAGTATAGTTTTTTCTGTTTGTTTGAAATCCTAGCATAAAAAAATCTCGGTTTTTCCAACTGTGTTGAGGTTTTAACTAACTGTTAACATGGTTTGTAGTTGTCGGAACTAGAAGATATTCATACGACTCCCAAGTTCGAAAACTCATTAGAATTGGGGTATCTTTTTCAATATATTCTAGCAACTGAAATTCTAGTGAATCAGACAGTCTAATGCTAGGTGATAGCCACCCTGTTTTATTTATTTCAATTTTGTATGCCTCAACAGGAGGGGCTGCTTGCAAGATGGCATTCGCATCATTTCTGGATCTTCTCAAAAGAAGTTTATGTTTAGCATCAACAATTATTTTTTGATCCAAATATCATGCTAAGGGGTATGAATACATCAAAGTACACACTTCTAATAGTTAGTGATTGATCATCATTAATAATTTCAAGCAAACCAGTATTCTGTAGATAACGTGATTGTCCAGGATTCAGAGATACTCAATTTTTCATGAGATTTGTTATACCAACATTTTTGTTTCTGTCATCTGTCATCAAAGATGATTGGGGCTTGAATCTTTAAAATTTCCTCCTTGATGACAAATGATTGAACCTTGATAAATAAATTCACAAACACAGGTGCCAAAAATCTTGAATCTATTTATTCTGTTTTTTTTTTCTTTCTGATCTCCAGACCTAGACTTTTAAGGTACATCACGCTTCAAGGTGTCAACCCTCTGACTGCTCTTTGTCGATTGATTAGTTCGTGGCATTATGCTGGTTTATTCTGACCGAAAACAGTATTTTTATTTAAAACAATACCCATATTTCAGAGAGACTTGATGTGTAGTCTTATGGTAATAACTTCTCCACGAAAATTTGCCTGAAGTCCGTCTTGATCAACTATACGAAGCTGTATATGATCTATTTTTTGCATGCCGACTAGTAAGTAAATGACATGGGATGATACTTCCACTATTTTCAGGCCCGCATTTAAAATTCGAAGTCCCTAGGGACAACATTTGGTAAAGCCCCTTATAACAGATTCTGGAGTAATTTTTGAAAAAATCCGAAAATGTTCAATTCTCTCCTCGTTGGAGCAGGCACTGGGGCCATAGTCCCGTTGGCCCTGTACTAAATGCGGCCCTAACAATTTTATATCCAGGTGGTACCACAAAAACAAAATTCATGGATTGCATTTACTTTCTGGTCATTAATGTATGCACCTTCAGTTATTCTACATTCACGTCTGAGAGTATTAGTTTTGAAGATTCTGACCGGTTTATTTGATTCATGAAGTTGTTTAGCTCCTAGTTTACGTGGAAAAAATCCAAGCAACCGACCAATCGAATTTCTGTGTTCAAAATTTATGACTGCTCTTTGCATCCATCCGGCGAGTGCCACGGCATATTTTTGGCACACGGGGATGGCTTTCAGGTTGCTAACCAGTGAGGGCGTGGCACCTCCAAGAGCACCGATGATCATTACAATCAATTTAACCAAATATCCTTGATGTTGTCGTTGTAGGTGTTCTTTTAGATCTTTGTGTCACTCCTTTTTCTCGGTTTCCTCGTCTTTGATGTTGTATTCGGCTGGGGCCGAGAATTCGATCACAAACATAGTGCGGTTACGCTTGTCAAGGAGCACGATGTCAGGTCTTGTGTGTTGGATTGAGGCAATTGTCGAGAAATCGTAGTTCCAGTAGATTCGGCACTCCTCGTTCTCAACAATTGACTCTGGCGGTAAAGTACTCTTAAGGCAGCATTGTGTCTGTACAGATACGTCGTTCCTGCGTGAATAGGGCCATTTGATAGTATATGCCATAGGTGCTCAGGGAGTTTCAGACACGCCCTGCACCTATCGCTGGAAACCTCTTGACGTA